>JAOVYW010002355.1:33721-54551 GCA_025775045.1 Hiodon tergisus
CTCAGCTCCAGTAAGTTTGGCAATATCCACATTCAACACAACACAACACAACACAACACAACACAACACAACACAACCTAATGCTCAGCCCTGGGCCCCACTTGAAACATTTCACATGTAGTCTCCACCTGGCTATGAGAGTTTAAAAGTTTGCAAAAGGGCTACTGAAGGTGGTTTCCTTTCTTCCTCTCTCCCTTTCTCTCTTCCTCATCAGTGTAAACCACAATAGGTTTCCCCTGAGGACAGGACTGCTTCCTTCCTAGAAAAAGTGCACTGATTGCACTCGTGTAGTGGAACAAAGAGTGGTCTGCTCGGTTCCCCCCCCCCCCCCAGGGTTCCTGCTTGAGAGCATCATGATGTCATTTCCTGACATTTCCTGCCTATTTACTGCCACTTTTTTCATCCCTCTGTCACCGTGTTTTCTTAACTCATTTTGTCCTCTGAGAGAAATTAGGACTCGATATAGAGAACACAACACTGTGCATAGCTGTATTTAATGGCTCTTTCTTTTTATGTGTAGAGGTAAGATACAAATTTTTTTTAAAGAGCAATTGAATATTATTTTATTTGATGTGATTAGAGGAATGTCAAGGTTTGTCAAGGTCAGCCTAGGTCTCGTTTTATTGTAAGACCTACATAATTTCTTTCACAATACAGCAACCCATTAGCCATAAACAACAATGAACCCTGCACATTTCAGGGGGACATCATAATCGACTTTTTTTTTCTAATAGGGAACAGAAACATAGAAATTTAACAAAAATGTCATTACTTCAAAATTGTTAAGAGATCGTTTTAACAACTATGATCAATCCTGAACAAACTTGACTTTAAAATAAACACCTTGTTTTATTAAATAAATGTGCAGGTACTTCATAGTTTTTCTGAAGAAAAATTATAGTTACTTAGTTACTATACTTAGTATAGTCCCTACTAATTCAGAAAAGATGCATGGCCTATAAACCTAATGGCCAATTAATCTAAAGCTTTCTAATTCATAAAAGAGTCAAAGGGTACAATTTCCATTTTACTGAAACTAAACATCATATGTATTTCCAGGTCAAGAAAACATACAAATTTAATTGGTACAATATACTGATAATATTTGTCAGACAGTAAATTAAGTCAGAGGACTAGCAAGGAGCATGCTCTTTGTTTAAGAAATTCCTCACATCTAGGACATGCATATAAGAACAGCAATTACCATAATGGAAGAAGACCAGTGATCAAAGGCAGAACTGAGACAGAGGGGCCTATACATAACACTCACATACATGGTGTGAGCAACACATGTACAGCACAGGTATGGGGCAAATCCCCAACACAATGAATAATAACAATTATGGAAGAAGGATTTGGACTGAACCGTAATATCAACCGTGCAAAGGCTCATGGGAATATTTTAGTGGCAGAAGCAGAAGGAGTGTCAATATAATATCCAAAGGGAAAACATGTCTACGTTATACTTGGACAAATAGGATCTCCCTGAGTGCCTTAGTGTGTGGATCTGTTTAAATAAGCTCTGCTGCTGTCATGGGTGAGTCTCTCTTGCTCTCTGCAAGGGTACTCGTAATTCACACGCTATCTCCCTCTGAAGTCAAGATGGCTTTATCTGTCTCCTAGCAAATGACTTCATCTAAAATCCTGATCCATTAGGCCAGAGAAAGCAGCTAAACTTGTTTTATTATTAATGACCTGCTGCTGAAAACCGTAATCCTCCAATGTAATTGTAACATATTTTATCAGGCTAATTCCTGTCGCGTCGCACACAACGGCTCCTCGTGTACAATAACGTCATGGCAAACTAGAGCAATTCGATTGTACTTGATGGACTGCTCAAAGATTCTGAAGTCAGGTGGAGGCTTTGCTCACTGAAGATGACAAGCTGAGGGGAATCATCTGTCAGGTGTGGTTAGGCAATGCAGTTGCTCATGAATGCTTTAGAAATCATTAAAGTTGCTATCATGAAGGCAAATGTATGCTTTGTGAAGGTCTAATGACGGTATACTTAATATAAAGTCTGATCATGTTTGGCCGGCCTGCTTCAAGTATCATGACTTGAGGATTAATGTCTTGGTGCTGAAAAGTGCGGTGAAGTGTAATGTTGATGTCCCAGATTTTTGAAGAGGGTTCTCACCCCTCTAGGGGGTTACATTACCCATGCAATTTGCAAGTTTTTTTTTATAGCCTAACTTAATTTTGATCATTGACGCAGAAACTGTGTCATTACTATGTCTTAAACTGACAGAAATTATTTACAAATTGAATGGTGTATGAACCACATTTGCGTGTGAAGGACGTGGTGGAGTCAATATGCAACAGATACCACAGCACAAAAATCACCTCATTTACATAATATCTTTATTTATACATTATTACACCTACATAGACTATCCGGGGCCATTAGGTAATATCTTGAACGGACATGCTTGCTGGTGTGCAAGTAATAGGTTGTTTTGACTAAGATCTTCTTCTGATTATTCTGGTGAGCAATTGGCCCTTTTCATTATATGCCCCCACCTCCTCTGACTCAAATGTCACACCTGTCTCGTTCAGGGAATATGTAAAAGCAATGCTTAAGAGACTCAACCCAAGAGAAAGCTTGAAGGAGAGTGAACATTGTGCCGTTGACTGCACTTGGTGTCAAGAACACATGTTTAGAAACAAGTATGTTGTGGTAAAATCAGTCCACCTGGGCTATTCTCATTAATTAGCATTAGGTGAAAAGATTAGGTGCGTGCAGGGCCATGTGTAGGAAAAAATAACGGACCAATGTTGGGCGGTGCTTGTGCAATAAGTGATGTAAACTTCGGATTTGTAACCTATTACAGAACTGTAACGGGGATGGAAAGCAGCGCTTCCCATGCCAATGGCAATCAACCATCCCCGAGGGGGCTGCTGGGAAACATGGCCCCCGAACTGTAAATAATCCAATAACGTGTTAAGAGTTCCATATTTTAATGACGTTATTGTGTTGTAGTTTAGTTTAGTTAGTTGTAGCATTTTGTGTCTTTGTTTGGTTGTGATTTAGTTCCCTCACCGTGGGCGGGTTTGTTTGTTTGTGTGAGGGCTATCTGCATTTTCCTGTATATTGTCAGTTCTTTTCACTGCCAGTTCCGCCTTTGTCGAGGCGGTAGTAAGCGCATGTGTAAATAAAGAGCACGTCTTTCTGTTGATATCGGTGTCTGACCTCTTGCTTGAACCCAGCAGAGTAGTAGCACTCTGAAAAACGCTACGCAACACTAACAGTAATGTGATTATCCCAGTTATTTAAAGTAGTAAAATGAGTGGCGTTCTGGGTTGTATGGTGTTTCCATTTTAGAATAACAAAATTTATAATACATGTATTATATACACTATAATATATACAGTATAATACAATACCTCACACCACATACCACTTTCTGAATCTCCACCGATGAACTGATTTCTAATCATTTTAATTGGAATTTGTTCTTGGTCTTGATTATTTATTATTATTGATTGTTTGTAATTGTGTATGCTATCTCTTAAATAGCAATAAACATCTCGTCTCGGTCTTGTGGTAATGTTTTTTAGTGACGAATGGTCTAAAATTGTTGCCATTAAGACCAATTTCACTCGCTGTTTGTTATTTCGTTTGCCGTTCTTACGCGCGGTCCCAAAGTTAACTACAGAGGGGAAGATTGGCTTGCGTTAGTTGAATGTGATATTCTACAGTGACAGCGATTTTCTATTGCACCTCACAGCAGGATTCTGAACTCCATTAAAGCCTATTCTAGTAGATATAAGAAGACGTTACATGCGTCATTACGCTCTGCCTATCGTCCCATTGTTTAGTTGTTGGTTTACGGTTCACGTTCCGTCCACAGCAATCAAGTGAAATAATTTCAACCATCCATAAAAGCTGATGTGTGAATTTACTTTCTAGTTTTGTAGTGGGAACAATAATTACGCACAAAAGAAAAATATCAGTTCTGCTGTTTCTGCCGCTTTGTACCGGTTGCACTTTTTATGGGTTGCTCTTGATGGGTCTGCCAAAATAGTTAAATGTTAAACGACTGGCGCCGTTTCGGAACATGGGTGTGATTTTACTTTTGTTCAGTTGCTAGATGGCCCCAAAGAGACCCGTGCGCTTACACGGAGAAAGCCTAATTGTGGCTAAAATCATATGCAACTGGTAAAACTCTTTGATTTGCACTTTGATCTGCATAGTTTAGCTAAAGTTTCAAATACATGTTATAAACAGTTCATAACAATATACTTTCATTATGGCATGTATTTTATGCCTCGGTGCTTCTTGGGAGAAAGCATGGGGGCGGGTACACTTTATTATGTTACTATGGGCATCCCCGCTTCCTTGGCAACGGCTACACTTTCTGACTTTTGCTGTAGGCTACGTGGCTGATCCATATACCATTTCGTTCTCACGATTTGGCTTCTCAATATAACGATTTTACAATCTCAATCCGTGTAGTATGCCGACGCCAAAACTTTCACGTAACCTTAAAAACCAAGTACGAGTTATTAATTACAGCGAGAGAACAGTCGCGTGTATACGACTCCATCAGCACTCAAGATATTTTTTCCATTTAATTCCGAAAATTAATGAAAAACTCTTCGGACTTAATTTTTTTGGATAAACTATTGCCTACATTTTAATATAATGTCAGGTAATTCCACAAATTCCCCTCCTTAATGATTTGGGTTTTAGTAAAATATGAATCACCTCAATTAATTCCTGCATATATATCTATTTACAGTAATTCGCATATAGTATATATTTTGTATTTTATATCAGTAGTATTGTAGGTACACATGTACGGCCACGATCCTAAAATGCACATTTATAAACTATATCGGAGTATAGATAATATACAACTTTGGCAGTTTAACTACGAAATATGATTTGATGTCAGCATTTTCCCATTTTACCAAATTGGATTTTAAGTATTTCTTCTCTGTTTACCTGTTTAGTGTTAAATTAATAAATTAGTATAGATCGCAATATTATATACATTATTATATTAACTGTTCCGAAGCAGATGTCTCGTGTTAATAGGCTATACATACCGGTTTACCTGTGGCTACGGTTTTTGCTACTCTTATAGTTATTATCAAACTTTTAACATTGTATTTATTTTAGCAGAAGCTCTTATCTAAAGCGACTTGTAGTACAATCGATACAAATTGTGCGATCAGTTCAGCCAAGTGCTTTGATGTTTTGGCCATGGGTTATTTATTTTATTTTTATTTTTTATAAGAACATGTTTTTCATTTCCGTTTAAACATTTGCACCTCATGCATCCGCTCAATTTGTAATGTTTCCGCTTGATTTTGACGGTATTATTATTTTAATTGAATCTTGGTGGACAAGTGAATATCATTATTAAGAAAAATAGCAACGCAATTCTTACTCGCAGGGAGCGTTTGATTTTCGCCTACCGCGTATTCCAACGTCATCACGTTGGGAGTGTTGCCAAACAGTGGGCAGGGGAAAGCCACGTTGACTAAGGCTGGTTTACTAGTCTACGGTATCCTTCAGTTTACATAGAAAAGAGAAATCCAAGTAAAACACTGACTTAGACGTGTCTTTGTTAGTTACATTAGAAATGTCATCACCCCCGAAAGAAAAAATCGAGACGAAAGCTGGACACCTCCCCGCTGGTATTGAGCGTATTGTGTTGTTGTTCTTTCTAAACTAGTAACGTTAGTGCGTTTTTACATTATGTAGGAGTAACTAGCTCGTTTGCTCTATAGATAGATTTGTGGTTGTAATTTTAAGTCTATATATGATAATCGTTTAATCTTCGTTTCGTTTACTTCGTTTATTCAAGGTGATTTATCGGCTAAAATGGGTTATTCTGGTCTTTTTATTTCAATCGCTTTTATTTTGCTTTATTACATTCCGGTGATATACGTTGAAGCTAGCGAGTCAACGTAAAAGTTATCTTGCTAACTCCGTAGTTTATGTTTTCTTCACGGTTAGAAAGAATCAAGCTAGTTAACAATGTAGCAGCCGAGTAATTAATTATTTACGTTATGGCGTTCTGTTGCTTGGTCAGATAACACGGCCGAAGTAGACGTGTACAACAAGGCGCCTATTAACTGCGTGGCTGTAACTCGTTCGCTAGTTCGTGTTACTAATAAGATTTGAACAACGAGGTCAATTTTATTGAGATAATATGTAATGTTAATGCAAACTGGAAGAATATCGTTATAAATCTAAGGCATGTTTGCGCCGTATCCAGAATGGGCCAGGTTAGGCCAATCTACTCCAGTTTTATTTATTAATTGTTGCGGTTGTAAACGTAAAGTAGTCTCGGAATTACGCGAAACAACCCCTGATGTCGTTGGTATTTAAATCCATATTGATTAAATTTGACATATGTACACAATCGAAACTGTCCTTCCTTACAAGAAGGATATGGATATAATACTGCCTTTTATGGATACATGTAAATTGTTTTGTGTTTTTGGTGATTGGTTTAGTTAAGGCAGGTGGCATGAGAATCGTTCAGAAGCACCAGGGATCTGGCGAGCCAGCGCAGAAGGAGGACAAGGACAGTGAAGAGTTTGAGAGCAGTAGGTAAGATGACGAGCGGGGCCTTAGGACACCGCAAAAAGCGCCACCAGTGCTAACTGAAGGGTCAAAAAGTGCCAAGGAGGTGCTTTGAAAGTGTTACTCCTGTACCCTATACAATAAGTTGTTGAAGGTCAGATAACAATCAGCTGGGTCCTAAGTTCATCCCAGTACAGGAGCAAGTTATACTACACAATACAATAAATTCAATATAATGACGGTTCAACAAAGCAATTCCCGTGCACCATTAAGGCATTCAATTACTTTTTAGAGTATTTTTTAGACCCATAAAATTACTTCAAAATTTTTTTCCCTGGTGACCAAAAAAACTTTCTACTAGTTGTCCAAAATGTCTGTTGGATCAGGGGTATATTTAACCAATGGGGTATATAAGATATACATCTTGTGAATAATTGATCAATCAAACTCTATTGGTTATAGGCCTACCACAATTTTACAAATATAATTTGTCGCAAAACATTTAACAGATTTCCGATAGTATTATCTATACTTAAAGCGAATAAATCAGACAGTTCAAGTGATATATTTTCTATTTTGTTATGTTTTGTTTTCTTATCTGGATTTATAAATGCATTGATTCTTTAATGTGTGTGGTACTGCTTTGCATCCAGTTAAGAAATTTAAATCACTGACTGCACAATGCCAGTGTGGTGTCATGTATTTTCTACCCATGACTGCATTCATTTTTTTTCCCAATTATTTTGGAAGAGAAAAGTATGTTATGAATTGACTTGTTCTTTTAAGAATGAGACACTGGCAAGTGTGATGAGACTATTGGAACCAATAAGAGCCCACCAAACACAGATTTTTAATGAAGGCTCACTTTGATGCTGGTTGTGAACGAGCTGTAGGCGGGTTTAGGCAAGCCTCAGGTGTAAACGCCAGCATTGTTTGCTGAAACAAGAATCTGCAATGAAAGCCCAGTATGTTGCAAGCCTCTGCCTAATTTATTTGGTGTGCTCTCTGTCTTTTTTAATTAGGAGCCCCTGAAGTAAGCATAGAGCCCTGATAAATGTATTTTCAAGTGCTATGAACAAGCAGTACAGTCACACACTCGTTACCTTATGCGCTTGCATTAAATCACACTAAAGTGGTAATTTCTAGAAGAAACTAAAGAGATTAGTACAACGGCAACTGCATTTTTTTTACTGTTACTGAGGCAGGCAATACAACCGATTACTAGCACCGATTGGGTTGGGTTAATATCTAAATTACATAAAATGCATTTCAGAGGATAGGATGCAATTATTATTAATAATAATGAGCTAATGATAGATCCACAGTAGGTCTGCCAGTGCCCATAGCTCTTAAAAGCTTTAAAAAAATATTCTCAACTGTGTTTCAATATGACCCGTTTTCTTTTCTGCCACCTCAGTTTTCCCTAATTGGTGTTTCTGAATATACCTCTGATAATTGTGTATCGCTTAAATTGAAGTCAATAATTATGACTATTCAAAGCCATTATATTCTTTTAAACTTGTAACTACCTAGTTTTATACAATTTGTAGCCATATACAGTTCAGTGAAATAATAGTTACATTTTTTTCTGGTAGAACGGTAGACTAATCCAATTGTGTGACCGCTGCAGCAGTTCCACCAATATTCAGTGAGCAATGAGAAGAGGTGGCCTGCTGATATCACACTAGCAGGGAAATGTATAATTAAAAAAGTTTCAGACTGCTGTGGGTAATCGGCCACCACACACACCAGTGACTTTTCCCCGAACGTTGTACTTCTTTACATGCACTTTGAGCTCAGGAGCTGTGCATTAATTCTGTAATTACAAATCTTTCTCTTTCAGACCAGGAGTCCGTTGATTTGGACTTCATATATTTTGTGATATGTCTATTGGGCCTAAAATCAGTCTGTAAAATGATGCTGCTCTTGTTTTATCGAGCTTAAAGTTTATTTTAAACCCACCAATACTGTTTTTTTATTTATAACTAATTCGTCAAGCAGACTGCAAAGTCTTTTCTGAGTCAAGCCTTGAAAAATAGTCCAGTGTTGACACAGGTGATCGGTTCCCACATGTGCCCAAATCTGGTGTGTTGGAGATTTAAAAAAAAAGAGGTAATTTTTCCTTTCATATTCCCTGGATGATGTGAGTTCTCACAACATTAACCGTTAGTGTCAGTATAATCCACACTCCAAATGTCTGAGATTTTTTTTCTGTTAATTGCCCTGTTGCAGTTATTGTTGAATAAATAAGATGCCTTTATTGGCTGGCTCCTCATTTGGTTTACCTCAGTCTAGGCCTGTGCAAACCGCGGTCGTGCTTTTGGTAACATGCAGGAAGTGACGCGCTTAGAAAGGAGACTAGAGTTCTGACAGGAAATAGGCTCTTAATTTGTTTATATTAATATCGGATGGCTGCGATTTGTCGCTTTTTAGGTGGTGTGCCTAGATGAAGGCCAAGACAAAGTTGGAGGACGTATTTTTATTTTAAGAGAATAAATCATTTAAATTGTCAATGATACAATAATAAGAGTGAACAATAATGGAAAAGTTATGAGCTCTATGTAAGCATGGGCTTAAATTTAGCTACTAAACGATGTTAAGCTGTTTCCTTAGGCTATGTTATAAATGCCTGGAAAACAACCCGGTGTTTTCGCTAGGGTCTGAACCGGGACTGTTATCAGCCGGAAAGCAGGACCGCTCACGTTTTTTTTTCTTCCCGTTGGTGGCAGCAGTAGCACCTGATTCCCACCAGTGGTAGGTCAAGATTCGCTCTCCTGGGTCTTTTCTGTATTTATCTGGAATAAACTGTTGGGGTGGCTTGACGTCTGTGTCGAAGCAGCAGTTTTAGCAGAATGTTTTAGCAGCAGTCGGATGGTCAAACTTGGCGTCTTAACATGGAAGTTTAATCGATTTGCATTTGGTGTTTTTTCGTAGGTCTTTGCATTAAAACAGCATGGCGGAGTAACGAGACAATCGGATGGCAGCTTTTTCAGATTTCGATGTGCCAAAACATGGCAGCAGTAAGGGACTGTTGCCTAAGAGAGTGGTTGGTTTCCTCTTAGTGAGTAGCTGTGAATGCCGTTGTGAACGAGAGTGTTTGGATGTGTCTTCTCTGAGCACTGGTGAGGGGCCACAGCAAAAGAGAGGAATTTTCTGTGATTTATGACCTGCTAATGGTGTGACTGCACTAGAGTTTGATAACTTATCACGGATTTGATTCACCTGATATGGTTGCCATATTCCTGTATATCTCATGGAGAATAATATTTTTCTTTCTGTTAATGTAAAGCATTGCGTGAACAAAGTGTCTGCTGGGATCTCTGAAGAAACGCCATGTTTGAGTCTGATCCCAGACCTGAATATCGGCACCTTAAAGTTAAAAATTCATCATTCACTTGTACCAAGTTGTGGAGTACATGCGTTTCATTTATGTGCTATACACTTATTTTTTGCAATATTGCATTTTCTTTAGCCTTCTCTGAACTTGCTTGTTTACGCATTGAACTCATTGATGACCCAAACCCTGACTGCTTGTTGCTGCCGGGTTCTAAAAAGCTGATTAGTTGTTTAGGGAACCTGCCCGACCTAGGATCAGCGGATTGCCAGGAAATATTGAAGCATGCTTCACCATATAACAAGTGATTGCAGCTCTTGTATCCTGTTTGGGGTGTGTTCATTTCTACCGCGTCTTCCTTTACAACTTGAATATTCTGAAGGCTTTAGGTTTTGGTGAGCATTTGAGCTCTTTCGTCTGACACGTTTGTGTGTTTTCTGGGTATTACGGACAAAATTGAGAATCTGAATTTCTCCCTTTGTTTTATTGGATTGGAAGTTTTTTTTTTTTGCTGTGTGCTAAAGAGAAATATATTGCTAATTTAAGTAGCTGGAATCATGTCTTTAATAGTTCTAAAGGGTTCACTCTGCTTTCAGTTCAGCAACAATTTTTGCGTCTTCTGACTGGTCAGGCTAGAGTAGTCTCGAAGCACAGTTATATTTGGTGTAAAATAAAGCCCTCTGTGTGATGCATTTTGTCCTTAATGTTCAGTATATGTTGCTTGTTAGCTTGAGACACATGCACTGTGTGTTTCATGTGCATGGGGTTGTTTTGCTGAATTATTTGAGGAGCGGAGCTCTTTATTCGTGGTGTCACGCTGGGACGCTTGCATCACAGCTGCCAGCTGTGTGTGTGTGTGCTTCTGCTGTGATAGGCCCCGCATATGTACCAGCACAGGGCTGCGCCCTCCTCTCTCCTACATAGGGGCGGCTCACCGGGAGCGGTGAGCAGGTGGCTGCTGGAAAAATTGCACATTTGTTGAAGTACGTCAGGCGGGATTGTCTGGGGACTGCCTGTCAAAAGTAATTTGGGTTTTTCTGATGGGTCCAGCTCTGAGCAGCCGGGTGTGGGCATAGGAGATGATGCATTTTGGGGGTGGGGGGCTTTGTCTGGAGATATGGAATCCCCTTCTCCATTCCTCTTAAGCGCCTAGCCACTCGAGTAAAAGCTGTCCTTGGTCAGTACCAAACCACTTCACCCTGGCACCGCTGCGATGAGAAAAGCAAGCTAGTGCAGTAAAAGTCTGGGGATGAAGGGAGTCTGTTCATGCAGAGTGGTTTCTCAACTTCACGCCGCGAACGCCGGTCCGAGTCAAAAGGGCCGGGCCTTTCAGCCGCTCGTCCGAGGCAGGGAAGAGGATCAGCATCTTGTGCTTTAATAAGTCACCCATGTGGCAGGAAGAGTATCATAGGGCTACTTCTGCCATGTGTTTGGCAGTGCTGGACGTTTGGCTGGAAAGTGGAGCATATAGAGGTAAAATGTTTGGCATTATAGCCTGTTTACTGATATGCTAGTCTCACTGTAGGGCCAGTTGATGCAACGTTTTGGTGGGTGGGCTTTAACCCCGGGCTCCCGCAGGTGTAACTACCGGGCCTTCTTGCAAGGTACGTGGTAAGGTTCATGGTAGACACGGTAACTAAATTTCATAGCGTGGTAAACCCGGTGAAGATGAGTGTGCTGTTGTGAAGTCCATCATCCTGTTATAATAGTAGTGTTTTTGTGTGTCCGGTATTTGGATTCTACCCTATAGATTGTGATTGTGATTTCTGTGCAGTTTGGTGCCCTTCCATGTGCTCTACGGGATTTTAGTTTTCCTCCATGCCCGGCACCCCTAGCCCAGCAGTTGTGTAATTACCGTGGGGGGAAATGGCTCACATATTACAAATATATCTTTGTCATCGATACAGTTTAATCCAATCCACCCTGTGTGCTTCAGTGAAAGCTCTGGAACTGTGAGCGGGGTTTTACAGCCTCAATCCAATTTAGCTTTGTTCGGACTGCTTCTTCACAGCTGCAGAGATTTCAGGTTTTTATTCTGTGGTTCCACAGCTTTACTTTAGAGTCCACGTCGATGGCAGATGAGAGCAGCGCTGAGCAGTTACCATGGAAATTTCATCCTGCCAGCATCAATACCGAGGTGCTAATTTGCCGCAAAACTAACTGCTGATGCCTAAGGGTGGGTACACCCATCATTTCATCTTGGCACAGGAGGTTCTTTTTCTGTTTCGGTGCTTGTTATTTTAAGTAATGTGTCATTGTGTCCTGTCCAGAATGTATTAATATATTCTGGCCTCATGGTCAGTTCTATCATTTTATGTTTTGACATTTCATTATTAGTTTGAGGGTATTCCTCTACCCCAAGTTTCCTCTTTGTGAATGTGTCATTAGACCTAAAGGATTTTAATAAAACATTTTATTCACTATTGCAGATTGTGTTGCCGAGTTTAGGAGCCTGTGGTGTCTTAGTCATGCTGTGGAATATTTCTTCCTATCCCTTTTAACGGCAAAGTGTCTTCTTAATCCTCTGAGAATGCAAATAATGAATCGATCATCTTCAGTCTCCGTTTTTCTGTGCTGGGAGCAGCCAGGCCCACTGCTGCCCTCTTCAGGCCGTTGTGTGCTGTAGGCCTGTAGAACTGATGTGCTCTGGACTGACAGAGCCTTCCTCAACAATGCCCCTATGAATGGAACAACTGCAAACATCTCCTTGTTTCAAACCTGAAAGAGCCTACTGCTATAGTGAACATTGCAGAGAGTTACTGAATTTTAAAAATAGTTTTTTTTAAAGATGGGCATGTTGTGGATTGGCACGCATTCACTGTGTCCCTCTCTGCATAGACCGTGACGATAATCAGCTGAAGCGCTATTACCAACTTAATAACGAGCCATTATCTTATGTATGCCTTTACTCTCGTCCAACAGTTTCAATACCGTAGAGGTCCGTTCTGTCAAAACACAACACAAGAACAGACTGAGGGAAGTGAAGGGATAATTCCTGCCTCCTGTATTTTTCCCGTTATAGAAATGACAGCTGCTATAGCTTTTTTTTAAAGCAAGAAAACTGGTAAAACGACATCATTTTTGTCATCTACTCTGAATTTCCCAGGGCTATTTTGTGTCAACAATGACCCTCTGATGCATTTATGAAGGAATCTGCTTACAGTAGTGGACTGGGGAGGTCTCACTAGCTGGAAATCTTGTCTAAACATCTTGTCTTGTTTAGGTGTCAGTTTTCCAGGTTTTCTCCTGCTATTTGTCAGAGGTAAGCCAGGGTTCTCCTTCCTGTGACAATAGAATGGCTTGCTAGGCAAACCTAACTAAGTGCTAAATGTAATATGTTCTTTTTAGTGCTAGGTAACGTATGAATACAAAGCAGTACTTGAGGCAAAACATAATGAGGCAAATCAAGACTGCTGTTTATCATATGTATGACTGGTTACCGTTACCTATGTACTTTAAAATATTGTAATATATAATATAGTATTATAGGAAAAATCTATCTGGAATTTATACTTGATGCATCAAGTGTCAAAAAAAGCCCAGAAAATTTGATAGAGCTGGAGCAAATCGTGTGTGTGTGTGCGCGCTCGCGTTTACTCCATTGTCACCTCTGCCTTGGGTTTTTATTCTGAGATCAAATTGGAATTCGGAAAAGAAACGCTTCATAATCCCTTCGTTTCGCTCGCTGCCATTTCAGACGACTACAATTTCACTTCGTTGTTAGAATTTATCTCTAAAAGGTGAAACCCACAACAAATTTCCGCCTCGAGTGGACAATAAATAACAACCATTATAATATGCTATTGTAATTGCTATTGTCGTTGGTATTGTTTCCTACACCCCATCACGCCAGGCGACGCTTTGTGATTACTTCCTGCATGGGAGACAAGCCTGCGGAATAAATAAATAAAAAACCACAAGTGTTTAAGAAATAGCTGTGCTCCATGTCGTACATGGCAATTTTCAATGATGCCTATAATGCCCAACTACCTTTAAGAAATCAGCACTTCTTCCATTCAAATGGCGTTCTTTAGATGTGTTTAAATTGAAGTTTGTCGAGCAGCTTCATGAAGCTAGCTGGCTCTCTTGAAATGCTAGCTCTTTTGGGCAGCATGCAAGTGCCATTGAAGTCGTTTTGTATAGGAGGTTTTTATTTTAAACAAATCGTTAAGGTTTTGTTTTGCCTGTTTTTTTTATTTATCCGCTTCACTAACGAAGAGACCAAGCTTCACCTTCCAGACGGATCAAAACCAAAGTGAACATGAATGGTGAAATGTTCACGGTATTTAATTTCCTGCGCTCTGTATTCATGTTCGTGTCTGTCTACTTCCACAGTGAAGGTGACTGATTCGCAGATTTTCCTCATTACCAGTCCTAACCCTTGTCAGTTGACTGTTTGATGCTGTGGGATTCTGATGCCACGATGACTTCCACTTTGTGGCAGTTTTATTAATGATAAAAATTTATTATTTTTTTATCTGTAATTATGTAACTCAAAACAATACTATTACAATTTTTCAAAGTGTGGAGATTTGCTTAAGAAAATTGTATTTTCATCTTTAAAGGTCATATAGTATTATTAATAACAATAATTTTATAATCTGTGTGCCTAAACATGTCAGTCAAGAAAAAGGGAAGTGTGATGTCATATTCCTTAAGTTTAATTTTGTATTTCACCAGCTCAATGACTGCAGTGGGAAGTCCCTTACTTTTGGTAGAAGAAATGTGGTAGCCTTACCTGAGAACATGCAGTAGTAGTTACAATCGGAACCAATGATCAAATTACAAAGGTCAGCTTTTAAAAAAATTCACCAGCTCAAGTGGGAAGTACCTGATTTCTAACAGAAGGCATGACATATTCCTAGTCACGTAGGGTCTACTGAGGGAAACTTCTAGATTACTCAACGAATGTGGCAGGTAGCAATAAAAAGAACAATATGTTGCTAACAGAAAATAAGTTGTTTAAATTGACCTTGTTCTTCATGTGTATTTTGGACATGTGTGCAACTCTACAAACTCATTCCTGCTTAAATAAAGCTGATGTATTAAGTGTCAAAAGTGCAGTGAAATTTGCAGCACTCGAATAATTTATTCATTAGTCAAAGATCAAAACAGTATTTTTAGGTTATTAGAAAATATGGAATCGTAAATTAATTTAAAATCTAATAAAAAAAATATTTTTTCTTGATTTCTCCACAATTTGGAATAAACATTTCTGTATTTTGTTTTTGGGACTGGCACAAACCCGTGGGCTGCGCTAACCCACCTGTCTTTGACATCCTGCGTTCCGCACAGCTCTACAGCTCTGTAGCTGAGAACTAGTGGCGACTTGGACCCGCCCTACCCCAGTTGGGGCTCAGTTGCAGTTGGCAAAATTCCTTTACCAACTGAGCTTCCTCATGCTTTAGGTAATTTAGGTAAAGTGTAACAAGGTATCTATCCCCGTAACCCCTCCCACCAGCTGACGGGCATGTTCAGGCCTGTTAATTTGCACAAACATTGGTTTGAATAAAAGTGGACAAGGAGTCGATGTTTGGAATGGCAAAAATACACTGCCTCGAAGGAAACTCATTTTAGTAGCCACCGTTTAAACGCACAGCCCAAGAACCCTGCCGGCTGGCTGTTTGTTTTTCTACTGCTGTCCCGTCTGCTTTGCTCATTATACTGCTTTGCTCCATTAAATTATGCACCCCCAAGTCCATCAAAACAGCAATCACTGTGACGCTCCGTTTCAACATGTCGCAAATCCGGCCTGTCGCTGGTGCAATTACATGAAACGTCCCTGCGGCCCAGACGGGAATCGGCTTCTCGTTTATTACGAAGTCGAGAGAGAAAATAAGCGGCGTGACAAATGGCCCTTTGTTCTCTTCAAAGTTATTCTTTGCATAAAATCCTGATTTTATTTTATCACCCTTTTAAAAAACGTTTGACAATACTGAGGATTGTGCCTGTAGGACCGCATCCTACCGCGTGATAGGGTCAATCAATTAACTTAATTTGTGTAGTTCTCTTCGTAATGGGGCTGACTCCAAGTGCTCTGAGGAGTGCAGAACTAGAACAGTGATTAAGATATGAAATGCTGACACAAGATGATGGCTAATGGGGAAATAAAGTGGGTTACGCTGGCAAAATGATATATGGATAATGCCATAAAAAATGTAAAAAATATAATGGATTCATAGCACCCTAACCGCAGCTGATGAAATGTTCTATAATTATTTTTTTTGATTTTGTAAAAGTTTTTTTGTTTTTTTTCAAAAAGTCTTTATACATTTCCATTTGCCATCCGTTTTTTTCCGACCTGCCAGGTAGAGAGAGCAATTGCCGTTTTGGTTGGAAATGTACAGCTATTTCAGCATTTGTGTGGGGGGGGTGTCTTTTCATCGCTTTTCCGAAACGGCATACTTATGCACGAGTTGAGAGTCGCCGGCTAATCGATACAGCATCGGATTGTACCTACGTTTGCTGTTAAGGCAACGTTTCCAGCACCTGAAAATGTGCAGAAAGTAGTTGCAGTCGAAACCAATGGCCAAATTACATTTACAAATGAAAGCCTAAAGGTCTTCTTTTAGTCTGCACTACGTGGTTTACAACTATGCAGTTCTCTTGGTTTCTGTCAGCCTAGGCCGCTACCGAGTCACATGGGAGAGCGCTTGTGCCGGAGACCCTTGGCCCTGCAGGACAGCTTACTAAACTGGCCGAAGTCTTGGAGGGGAGAAAGGGGGAAAATGAGGTAGCCACCCTGGACGCGAGACGCAGGTGGAGGGAGATCAGAAGGAGAGAAGCTTTTGCATGTTTTAGGAGGTGAGAAACTAGTCAAATGGGTAAGCTGCATTATGGGTAAGCTGGGAAGGGCGCCTTTGGAAGGGCCAGAAAGAAACATGTTGCCGCGGTCCACAGCAAAGATTCAGAAGGCATTAAGAAACGTATGGATGCGTTGGATATACTAAAATAGGAGTCAAGGAATCTCTTGATTTCTGATGTGCTATTCTCAGCATTTTTGGTGATCAGGAGTTTTGGGAAATGAAAAGGAAATTTGGTTGGTCTGCTCTAGAGGTAGAGGTAAGTTACCAATTTTTTGAAGCTCAGATTTACTATTTTAAGAAGTTGCTGGCAGGTGAAGAGTGGCTTTAACTGAGATTTGAGGGGCTGTTCTCATTGAGTGAAGGATATCTTCAGGAAGGATATGAGTGAGAGAACAACACATCGACAGCAAATCGGTGGGGGTCCAAGAGTTCATTCTGAGTGAAATCTTTAGTAAGGGGGAGGAATGCAGTAGGCTAATAATTTTAGATAGCAGTGCAGTCTAAGTTGGGTTTCTTTAGTTGTGGGGTCATTTGTCCAGGAACGATAAACTGCGGAGTTATTGGCCAGGGAGGTGACGAATGTCCAGAGGTTGGAATACCGTAGAGACGAGTTCAGGGTCCACAGGGAATGCCTATGGACTGTGAAGGATGACTATTGAGCAATGTGATGGGAACCAACCAACGAGGATGACTGTTACTGCAACACTGAGAAGGGCTATTGAGCAATGTGATGGGAGCCAGCCAACGAGGATGACTGCTACTGCAACACTGGGAAGGGCTATTGAGCAATGTGATGGGAGCCAGCCGATGAGGACAGGACAGTTTTCTTCTGGGGAAAGGCTTCCTGCATGCAGACTAAACCAAACAATGGGCATATGTATTCTCTGAGGAGCTTGGCATATTTTTTGTTTTACGTTATTAATCTAATGTTGTAATAATGTGACTTCAGATATAATAAAATCCTGAGATCACATCGAGCAATAACATCATGTGAAACAGCTGCTATTAGCTCACAATGGGCCCCAGCTTGGCTGTTGTGTCCTTGAGCAAGCTATTTAAGTTGAATTGCTTCAGTAAACATCCATCTTTATAAATGTGTTAATGTAAAATTATAAACTGTAAATAGTTTTGAACTTATGTGTGCAGTTCTATTTACATCTACTTTGTATTATTCATAGCCAGGGCTTATTCTGTGCTTATGGTTTTGTTTGATGTCTTTGATTTTCAGCCAACTCAGGCCCCTGTTGACTTTTCTGCAAAGAAATGTTGCAGTTTAGATGCTTGCAGCTTGCGGTCAAAAGTTAAACAAATTTGCACCTTTGCACTCGGACTGAAGAAAACCTCTCAAGGTGTTTGGGATCTGGACGTTGATTGGACTGAACATGAAAGTGGGGGCGAGGCAAGCTTTGTGATTAAACAGAACCAAGGCGTCTGGGCTCGATTAGAAGTGCATATTCCTCTGAACTTTCCCATGATGCTCTGGGGCAAAAAGCTGCCATCCACTCGCTCGGGAGTGGAGGCAAGTTCACCAAGGCTGGGCTTTAGTGTCAGAACTCAGACTAACTGAAAAAGACCTCTGCTGGTATAGCATAAATGTGTGATTAGGTGACCATACCATCATTACCATATCTTACCCTGAAGTGAATTTGAGATTTTTTTATATATAAAATTTTTTTGTTAAATTATTCGTATTAATTGGTTGGGGACTTCTGCTGAATACATTTATAAAAATAATTTGTATAATATTTTTTTATTTGTTATTGAGCATAGTCACTGAAGGGCTTTTTGTGTCCTGGCTTAAATGTAACTGTTAATGTCTTGCAGTAGCACTGGTGAGCAGACCAGCTGTCAAGTTCTTTCATTCCTGATAAAGAAAATGGAAAGCTGGCATGACGGAGAAACACACTTCGCTCTGGACAAAGTGTGGGAATTGTCACACAGTGAAGGAAACATTGCATTCAGTTATGAGGCACCATTCTAGCCAAAGAAAGAAGCAGGTGTGTATCCAGGAGTTAAAAAGCAGGTTTGAGGAGTTCACTAATATGGTGAAACTGAGTCTGTACTTTGCTTAGAATTGTAATTGTGGCTGAAAAGCTAATTGGACTTCTCGTGATGCAGTCGGCAAAATCACAAAACAGTTGCTGATCAAACAGGCAAAATGATGGGGACTTTGTCTATTGTTTCTCATTATTTTTGTGCAGGCCCTTGCTTCAGGTGGTTCCTAGGAGCAAATCATGCAGTATTTTGAGGAATTCAGTCAATGTGTAATATGTTCAGAGCAGGCATTAAGCCTTCAATAATTACACTTAGCCACCATGTTCAGGGGAGCACGTACAGCTTTTATGGGTTATATTGGCCCATCTTAATCACGTCACAATGCTGATGTAAAAAGTGAAGTGTAGCCTAACATCTAACAGTGACTGTTTGAGAAAAATAAAACGTTGTTTATAACCTACAAGCTTCCATCGAGGAAAGGTTCACTGTTTGAAATGTCATTTTGCAATACTTATATGAAAGATTAATGAGAAGTTGGGTAATGGGTAGTGTAAATGTAGGCTATCCGAGAATGAGCCGGGTGGACCCATTTCTCCAGAACAGTCACGATGCTGGGATGTTTCTGTTTATGATGTCATTTGGGTGTTCTCCTTTATCCTAATCCTTATAAACTTTAAGACGCTCAAAATTGTTTTCATGTAAAACCTACTATTATGAAAGCATTTTGGATTTTCTTCACGTGAAATTGGAACTTTTTGTCCTCAAAATAATTTTAAATCGCCCGGCAGGCACCCCGCAAGGGTACAATGGATATTTAATTAACACTGTGTAAAGAAAGTGTTCGGGACTTTCTTTGTGTGAACTTGCCACTTTCTGAACTCCCAATTCCCAGTTTTATTGACTTATTGACTAGAAAAGCAGTAGATGTTCCTTTTCTCTCGCTTAATTCTGCGATGCGATGAAATTAATTATCTACGTTTTGCAGAAAGAACGTTTCAAGGTTTAGAGAGCAGCCATTGTTTCAACAGTCGACCACGGTCGTTAAGAGAGTGTTTTTCTAAATACCTGGAAAATAAAATACCCTGTAAATACCTGTCTGTTACCTTGGAGTTCAACTTCATCAGACCAGCATTCCGGTATATTTTATGTGAGCCTATTCAGACCGGACAAAAAAGCGAGGGAACTAGCTCTGATTAAAATGTCGTTTTCAATGTCATATCCCTTCAGAGTTAGTAAAGGCCTGATTTAATGAAGCCATTTGGTTCTGGATCTCCTCTAATGTAATGCAATAACACGGAGCTCATTGTGCTTTACTTAAAATCTTTACTACAGGCTGGATCACTGTAATGGTGGTGTTGAAAAGCTGTATTTCACTCTACTTACATTATTCACTGTACGTCTGAAGTTTGCATCCAACAGTAATGTGAGATTATATCACGGTTATATTTAGGCGGGTCATGGTGTATGTTGGCTCATTTGATGGCCTCCTGGGTTAAGGTGAACTAGTTATCTGTGGTCCACAGCAAATACGTATCAGTCTTTCTCTTTCAGTTGTTAGTTCTTTTATTCTCTCCTTCCTTTTCCTTTCCATCATTTTCTTTCTATGGAAGTCCTTCACCGAACATCTGCCAATAAAGAAAGGCAGGCTGCCAGTGTCTGACAATGTTTGACAAAGTGAATCGTGTCTCTTGTGCTGGGTGGTTCTGTCTGTTTTTGGGGTGGTCTATGGTGTGTAGTTTTTTTTTTCCTCTCTCTCTCTCCAGTCATATTCTACAGTTTGAGTTCATACATGCCCAAAAATACGGATTATGTAAATGATGACAATGGTACTGAGAGAAATACAGCCACTTTGACAAGGTTGTGTCACTCTACTGAAAATGTAAATGGAGATGTAAACTTATACATTTAGAAAACGTGCAAAACCTGGAAGAAAATATCAACAAAAATATGTATATATTATTAAGCGATATTGTTAAGCATAAAAGCGTAACACGGCGGTATACTGCAATACTGTGCTGACCGTACAGGTGTAGGCCTGGGCCTCAGGAGTCACTCTGACACTGAGC
The DNA here is from genome assembly GCA_025775045.1 of Hiodon tergisus. Lineage (NCBI taxonomy): Eukaryota > Metazoa > Chordata > Actinopteri > Hiodontiformes > Hiodontidae > Hiodon > Hiodon tergisus. Next base: position 54,464 of record JAOVYW010002355.1, read on the forward strand.
TGTAAAGTTGTAGGCCTGGGCCTCCTGATTCACTCTGACACTGAGCTGTAAAGGTGGAGGCCTGGGCCTCCTGATTCACTCTGACACT
>JAOVYW010002355.1:56895-75084 GCA_025775045.1 Hiodon tergisus
TGTGCCCCTTGCTCTTAGCGAAACCTTTTCGAGACTGTGAAACTGTGCCCCTTGCTCTTAGCGAAACCTTTTCGAGATTGTGAAATTGTGCCCCTTGCTCTTAGCGAAACCTTTTCGAGACCGTGAATCTGTGCCCCTTGCTCTTAGCGAAACCTTTTCGAGACTGTGAAACTGTGCCCCTTGCTCTTAGCGAAACCTTTTCGAGACTGTGAAACCTAGACCCGTCCTTCTAGGGAAACTTTCCTGTGACTGAATGATCACAAACCAGGTACGTTCCTCCACTCAGTTTCTGCTGAGCTGCACTGGAGGAATAACTTGTTGCTTTCTTTTTTAAAGAAATGTTTATATTCCTGAAGTATATTAATGACTGTCAATTCCTTTTTTTAAATCTTTCTCTGAATCACTTCACACCGAGGTCTCTGCAAATGCCTTCTCAAATCTCTGTTCTCCAAACTCTTCCTGCTTGACGCCTGAACCTTGAACTCTGTCTCCTTCAGTTGCTCCTCTCCTCTATTGTTCCCGTTTGAATGCCCCCCTTTATGGTGAGCAGGAAACGCACACGTTACTGGGCTACTCCCCCAGATCCATTTTAACTTCTGTCCACGTGGAACAGTACGTTTTCTTTTAAATCAACAGATGTACAAGTTCCACCTAAACTGATTACTAAGCTCTTATTACCTTTGATTATGTGGCAGTGTCACCTTTGTACCTTACCATGGTGAATATACCATGATACCATTATATTAACTTGAGGATGTGCACCCCATGTCTAAACTCAACAGACTTTTGGCATCTGCTTTTTTCATATAGAACTTTTTTTTCTTTTTCTTTTTTTCTCTTTCTTCAAAGAGAATGCTAACCACCCCTGACAGATCCCAAACTGATACTGCTTTTCTCTTGGTATAACACATTTCTTTTCAAGGTAGAGCATTAGTTTAGTTTATTCACAGGATTTGGGGAGGAGGGGGGGCAAGCCACACTTTAGCACACTTTATCATGGATACTTGTAGACGAGTTTCCCCCAGGGAGGCACTCTCTCGGTGAGGCAGCTGCTGGCGTCTCCCCCCCACATTGACCTTAATCTCCTCTTACTGTCAGTTCTCACCATAGGGATCCAGTGGTTTAAATGCGCTGTGTGCACAAGAGGTCCTGACACCACTTACCCAGCTGGTGAGCGTGGGGTTTAAACATCGATGTTTCGCTCTTGATTAAAGTCTGATGCAAAACTGTGTCCGTGGCTAAATATGGAGTTCATGGTTGTGCTGAAACTTTTGTGTAATTGCCTCCAATTCAGAAAAGGAATCCCCGGTGGGTGGGGGGGGGCTTGCATCAGCTTCACACTCTATCTCGGAGGGTGACAGAAACTGGTTGGACGCCTTGTGCCCCCCTCAATGCATGTGACACTTGTCGAGCTGTGCACTCAGTCACAAAGAACCAGGAAAGTAAATTGCTGTTTTAGAGTCTGGGCCTAATCTGGATTAATACCGCTCTATAAAAAGCTGGTTTTTATAAATATTGCCTTTGTGCAGTGATTTGCCTCTTCTCTAAGGTGCTCATTCTGACCCGCTTCAGTTGCGACATGTTCCTGGGGATTCCCCACGTCTTGCTTATCCGAATCACTGCCAGGCCAGAACGTTTTAACAGTTACGCCTGGGCTAATTTGGTTTTGCCAGGATCGTATCTGCACTGCTGGGTCCCACTCTGGGAGATGGTAAATCTGGGGCTTAACTCCAGCCTGACCTTCAGCTTCATCTTTGAAGATTTGGAGGGTACCCTTAACTCAAGGGTACAGCTTTTTAAACAGTCCTCACAACATTATTAAGATTTGTCTAGAGGAAGTATAATCAAAGTACTGTATGCGTTAAGTTCAAGTTGGATCTTGTGGGTAAATGAAACAATGTTAAAAAAAATGATGTCACAACATATTCTTTTATCACCTCTTATATTATTTTTATAATAAAAATTATAATCAGATCCTGGAGTCTATCATTTCGGGTTGAGGGTGATGGAGGAAAGTCTAACAAAGCAGAAAGTGCTTTTAAATCCAGTATCGTCACTCAGGTTTTAATCATTCTGTCTAGTGGACAGTGGTTAGTACCATGCACAGTTGGAGGGATAAAGTATGTTTTGGAAGTGTCCATTTCGCGGTTGTGGTATTGGTGGTAACCAGCCTCCCGCGGTCCTCTGATCCAGGGTGACCGGGACTTCACACCCGCGGCTGCCCAGGTGGCCCACCAGAAACCTGTGCCCTCCGTGGAGAAGCTTCCCCCATCCCACCACATCAACCAGCACATCCACCAGCCCCGCAAGTGAACTCCCTTCAGTGCTGTCACCATGGCGCCCGCCTGAGGACCACACCAATCCCACGCAAGCCCTCGGGTTTCCAGGGGAAACCGTCCTACATTCCGTATGCTACGTCTGACCTGCAGCTTGTACAGTACAGCACTAAGAAGTGGGTGCCTGCCATAAAATCTCATGATACAGTTCACCTCTCTTGTCTTGTGCAGTTGATTGCAAAACTAAATTTTATGTTTTAAAAATACTTAATCTGCAATAGAATTAAAACACCTGGGACTACGTTGAGAAATATTACATTTAAAATGTTGATTTTTAAAATGTTTTTTTTCCCCACAAATGATTTCTGGAATATTGTAAATTGTACAAATGATATGTTGAAAATTAAGTGTGGTTGTCAGTGTTGGAATAAAGTAATTTAAAATGGGGGGAAAACGTTTTTCCTAACTGAGACTATTTTGTTTCATGCTTTGACAGAACACAATATACTTTTATATAAGGAGGAGTGACACGCTCTCATTCGTGTTGCTGGTTTACCCCCTTTTCAGTAGCTGAGTTCCTGACTTTTCTGCCAACAGTAAATGCCAAGCCGTAGCATGGACGCCAGCATTTAATACTAGGTGGTTTATTATCAAGGGCGCATGTTGGTTGCATTAATTACAGTACTTTATTACATTACATGACTATCTAATGCCTTTTTGATTCTGCCTCATGTTTTAATATGGTGTAGATGTTTTGGTCATCGGTTTTCTAAGCTTGCATACTGCACAACTGGAATGACAACATTTTCACATTATAAACAAGTCTTTATTTGCAGTGGAAGGTGAATACCGTGCATTACGTGCTCCACATGTTGCTGGTCATTACAATTCATATATTTGTAAACATGTTTCGACCAGTTTAAATACTGGGCTACTTCAGCTTTGGAGGCTGGCATAAAATAGTATCAAACCCGGCCCTGTATCATTGCGTTCAGCGTTGTCTTTGGGCGTGCACTGCTGTGTCTGGAAGACTGGCAGAGGACAGGACAGGACCCAGCGGTGGAGCAGAGAGGCACACTGATGCGGCTCGGATGTAAATGCTTGTTCTTTCTCTGGGTCTTTCTACCATCTAATAATAAACGTGTCGACTTGAGGCAAAAAAACATATAAATGGGCCTTCCTGAGATAATCGTTAACGATATGTTAAACACCTGGTCAAATCCCTGTATAGAAACATTCAATAATAACCCTGAAAGTTTTGTAAATACGAAAATGTTTCAGTCTCGAAAGACAGTACAGTCAAATGTGTTGCACTGAGAGATATATGGTATGTTTATAAAAATAATATAAATAAAAAACCCTCCGATGTCCTATCCATAGCCTAATGGATCTATCAATTTGAAGTATTACAAAAAAAAAAAGCCAGGCTAAGTATATGTAGTTATGATCGCTCATTGCACAAGGTGTCCTCTCCTATAAATGTTAATGGAGTTAATTAACCCTTCAACTGACAACCGCAGTTTGTCACGAGCTGTCAAAGGACGTGACAACTCGCCATAGTGTGATACAAGCAGGGCATGATATTTTACATTCAGTAAATGTGGACATGTAGCAGTTCTGTGCGATGACAAACATGCCATTCGTGAAATTCATCGCTATATGTGTTTGTTGCAATGTGCAATTTTATGTTTTATTGTAGTTATTGAGGTACACATGAATGCTAGTGTTTGCTATTGAGCATTGCTTTGACACTTTTTAGGTAAATTAGGTTGTCAGGCTATGGGTTAAGCAGTTCACTTCATAGTGTCACAGTTTAATTAAACAGAGTTGCGATCCTACCACCGTAGAAAAAAAAAAGTCATCTTTTAAGCTAAGAATTGGAATATGAATATTATTAAAAACAAGGTCCTTGCTTGGGCCAGTGAAATTAATACTTCTCTTTTGTAAAAGTAAGATCTTAATGATCTTTGTAATTTTCTAAGCAGCGCATTTCCAATTTTCATTTTAGAGCTACAGGAATGGAAAGCTTTTTCCTGACGTTACTATTTTACCCTCTAGTATTTGCACTGACACTGGACTCTGTTAAGCATTTATTATTGACTTGGTTCTCTTGCTTATCTTTTATTATTAAATCCCATAATGGTGCAACCCTTCCCTTAAAGAATTTTAAACCTCAATTTCAGGTTCTATAAACATGTTAACATATAAGCTATGTTAGAATACTGGGAATCCGCTAATAAATAAAGGTAAAGATATTATTTCGGAAACGGCTCCCTGAAACCCGCAAAGAGATCCGAGATTGCACAAAAAATTGAGGATCATAGGTAAGCATTTAAAGCATTTGAAAATAGGGACATAAATAACAACTTGTCATTTGTTCAATCTATTCATGTGTGTTTATATCCTAAATATTAAAAACCTATATTGGCTCAAATTACTAACGTTATAAAAACCATTTCAGTTTTTTTCAAACCCATAAATACGCAAATAAATAAATATCAAAGTTTCAAGTATTTAAAAATAAAATGCTGACAAATATCTGGTCAAACTGAGCAGCCACTGGTGGACGTCCACACGGGAAGGGTCACTTCTTCCTCCCGCCGGACAGGTGTTTCCGTGTAATTGCCTCCATCTTCTTCCTCTCCGCCTCCTCCGCCTTCTTCCGCTCCTCCTTTAGCTCCTTGTACCGCCACTTGGGGATTTCCAGGAACTGGCTGTTTCCGGCGCTGCTCTTCCTGCGGACCTTTTCGGGCTCGTAGGTAGGCTGCGGGGGCTTGGTCACCCGTACCTTGGGCACCACCGTTCCCGGCCGCACGCTGCGCCGTCTCATCAGGTGCAAGGGGAGCAGGCTGCTGCGCCTCACCTCCAGGGAGGTGCCAGGCGCCCCTTCCATCTGGGGCTGGGGCTGCAGGCTGTTCCGCCGCTCCTTCTTCTGGGGCACCAGCATGACCTGGGAGTTCTGGAACAGCTTCTTGTGGCTGCTGAGGTGCTCAGGCCCCAGGCTCTTCAGCTCCTCCGCCCGCAACTTCTTGAGTATTTCCTGCACGGAATAGCGCCGCTTGCCCACACAGGGCGGGCTGCCCGGGCACACAGTCCGGCAGGCCGTGGCCACAAAGGGGCTGCCCTGAGCGGTGGTCATGCGCACCATATGGTCCATCACACCGCCCTCCTGAGGCTCAGCACTCGGGCCAAAAGAGAGGAAGTTACGCACGGTTTCTGACAGCTTCTGCAGGCAGCCTTGGGGCTCCCTGGCCTTGGTCACCAGCTCAGGCAGTAAGGGCCAGACAGGTCGGTAAGTATCGCTGAACTGCTCTGGGCAGGGCCGCGTTATCAGGCGCAGCATCAGGCTGGCAGTCTCATAGCGACCCGTGAACAGGGCCCACTGGCGGGGAGTTAGCTTCCGCCCATTGTCCCGGGCCTCCAGATCTGCTCCTGATGAGCCCACAAAGCATAAAGACTGTTAACACCTTGCATGCATAACAAATGGTATAGTATTTTTAGAGGATGTTGAACTGCAATGTGATAAAAACAAGAAACATAAAGGATCTGCTTTATATATTATACCAAGTTTAAATTGTTTCATTTAATCATTTTAAATTTAATAATTTCATGATGTTTTTAGACAAATAAAATTTCAGCTGTTTTGCCAGAAAGGAACCATTTTGTCCTATTAAGGACTTTCATACGTATTAAGTTCACTTCACAAAAAAATAAAATAAGTTTGAAGCTCATTTTTATCAGTGTTGCAAAGTGCCTGGAAAGGCATTTTTTCTAATCCTCCACTTATACTAATCAAAATTCTATATATCTTCCATGGACTGGCGTTCCACTCTGGACGTGCTCTGTGTCTGCTGGGTCGGACGCCTTTACGACCTGGATTTGGATGATTAAAGGTTTCAATTTGAACTCCACCCGTCACTTGTGGCTTAGATATGTATACTAAAAGTGATGAAGCTGGGGCCTTGGAGGGGGTACTGTTTACAATTTAGTGAATTTTATCTAACAAAATTTCTGCATTCATTCAGTTACAGTTATTTTTTACTGAAGCATTTCAAGTGCCTTGCAGCCGCTGGGTGGGACTTAAATTAACAGCCTTTTGGTTACAAGCCCGTCACCGCAACCACTCCACCACCAGCTGCACTATACAAAAACAACTGAAGCTTGCACACCTGCCAACATCAGAGCCCGGACACACTCACTCCGGCCTTGCATGGCGGCCTTCATGAGCGCAGTAAAACCATGGCAGTTCCGCCGCTCAATGTCCAGGCCAGGGTAGTAGTTGAGCAGGTAGTTGGAGATCGTTATGTGGCCTGCAACCGGAGAAAGATTCCCCCCCCCCCGTCAGAGCCTGGTCTTTAGCCAGAATGAAAATATACTCACTCAGTGCAGTGTTCCTTTTCTCTGTGACAACATTTACAAAACTCCAATTAAAGCTCGAAAAACAACTTTATTAAAACTGAAAGCTGTTATGCTACGTTGGCTAATTTTGTAGGTATATTTGAAACTATTTGTCTTGTGTGTAATGTTAAGGATATTTTCCCCCCTCTCAATCAAAACGGTAAGTTTTAAGATTAATGAAATTCTATCTTGATTATTGTTAAAGTGACAAAAGTATTACAAACACGTTATTTGTAATTACGGACAGAAGTCTAGCTGACTTAATGTAATATTTAGCATCGTGGCCGCCTCTGACTCAGACACATGGATCTGTCCCTACCTGCTTGGGCAGCTGTGATGAGGGCAGTGTTCCCCTCATTGTCTTGCCAATTCACGTCGATGCAAGGACATTGAGCAAGGGCAATCACCACATCCACGTAGCCCTGGTAGCAGGCTACTATCAGTCCCGTCTGCAGAAGAAACAGATGGATAAAAGAGAGCATCTTTAATGGAAGAATATTATGGAGGAAATGCTTTGCACCTTTAAAATTTAACCGTATATTTCCATAAGTGTTTTATTGCCCATTTACCTTTTGTTGATGAGTCAGTCTGCTCCCTGAGAAAACTCTTATGTTTAAAGACAACCAGTCCCAGAGGGGAGCAAGGAGGCCAGACCCATAAGCAAATGGCCTCTCTTGCCTGCAGCACAATAATCCTTAGGGCTAGGCTGTTTACATATTTTTGCATTTACATTTCATTTTTGGCATTTAGCAGACGAACAAAAGTGCTGTAGTTTTAGGGGTTAAAGTGCAATACAAAACTGAGCTATCTTGCCCTATTGACAATGACAGAGAGCAGGTAAGACTAACGCTTCACAGAGATAACATAAATAAACATGCTTAAACCCCTCAATTCAGATATCCCTTGCTATACCTATGAGGTGGCACCTTGACTGTTGTTCAGTAAACATCATATGAAATCCATTTGTGCTTTATGTCAGTTGTCGACCCTCCCTGTTTCTCTTTCATGCTGGCCAATAAGAAAGCCATGTCTGCCTGTATGCATCAAATATGCTTCGGTAGACTTTGACAATGCTGTAACCATCCCTCCATTCGAGAATGATTTGTATGTTTGTGTGTATATAATAAATCCAGATTCAACCTGAAGCTGAAGTCGGAGACCCTCCGCAGTATTGCTACTTTCACTTCTCCGAAGCTAATTAGTGCTGAAAGGTGCACCGTTGCCTTACTCACTGCTGAGTCAGCGATATATTTGATTATCGCTGCAGATGAAAACCCACAAAACGCCACAAAATAAACAGTAAACCCTAAACCCTACACAATCGTTGCTATGGAGATATTTATTGATACATTGACAAATCCATAAAACTAGGGGGGAAAACTCATACAACCCCTATCACGATTGTAAACACTGTCATTACAATGTAACCTGTAACTTTGCATACTTGTTACGTCTGTCAGGAAACCCCCATATCCCACGCTTAGCTTTTCGGGGAAAAGTGATTCATTTCAGTTTAGAGTGAGGGGAATTATGACTCTTTATCGGGTACCATTAATTATAACTGTTAAAATAAATATTATTCATTCAGAATAGCTTTAGCTTTATAGCGGTATCGTTACCTCTAAGTACCGCTGTTTATTAAGGCAGTTTATTAATTTAGAATACACACAGATTGCGATTACAAATTAATAACGGTGCTACTTTGCATAACACTGTAATTGTGCGTAGACACATACATGTAGTCACGCATTAACTACTAAAACAACACAATAAAAATAAAAACACAATATTGCGCGACTATGTTAAGCGTTGCCGCGTTACCTTTGATAACCAAGGTGATATTTTTAAAATAATCAATTTTCACAGCGCCCTGTAGTTGGCCATCATTTTGTGATTTCCGCTAATCCATGGAATAAACAAATTTTAAGAGACCATCGTAACTGATTAAACATTGCCTGGCCATTCTAAAAGGCCTGTACTAAAGTTACTGGTCTGACTTTGACTGACTCTCAGTAAACAGTCCTTAGTAATGGACAGTTCTGGGTATGCGTCTATGGCTTTTATAAGGCGTGGTTTGGGACATGGGGAAGAAAATCCCAGAGTCTATTATGACTTCTCTAATATATTTGGGTATATCCAAATTATTGAAATTTAATATAAGTTAATATATTGATATCATAGTGCTTCCGATGTGTGTTTCACTTTCACGGGTTCGAATTGCGAGCAGGTTTAATTATGTGCAATACGGTCATATCAAAACCACGTGTAAAGGCAAAACTCCAGACGTGGTTTGTTTGAAATGCCACACAATCCTGATATTCTGATATTCTCCAAAAAATCAGTAACAGGGCTTCACGGCAGTTGGCCACGCACTCAAGAATCGTGCTGGTCTGTCCCGGGCGAAATAGCTGGGTTTTCTTTCTGTCCCAGCGATACAGCCAAAATTGTCACAACCCAAGTTGTGTTTTACTAACTCGTAAAAATACTCAGAAAAAAAGATCTTAAATGAACTACTTTCACACGTAGACTAGATAAAGAAAAGGACAGTTTACCCTGAGTAAATTGGAATTACCGGGAATTACGTGAAATCAGTCTCGATCGACATTTTTTTAAATGACTGGTCCCGATGTTAAATCTGCATTGAACACCTGACTGATACAGTTTGAAGAGTTAATGTATTTTAGTCAGCCATTAGCGTCAGGGACGGGCTAAATCCCAAATCCCTCCACCACGGATCTGAGCTTCTTTTCTTTGTCATTCACGTCTAGTGAGGTCAACCGGCGACCGCGCTCTATCCGCATCTCAAAACGCGTTAATAGAACTAGCAAAGAACAGCCATGCTACTCATAATTCTCTTCCACTTCAGTTAGCTGCGTGGCTGCTTCCTGTGAATTCCACATTGATGACAACGTAGACGTTGAAATAACGACGTGTGTGATTACACTAATCTACTAAAGACAACATTTTACTTACTACTGGTACTAACTACTGTATTGCACTGCCTAACCATCACGTGTCAAACGTGTATCTTCTGGAAGTGAGCAAGGTGTGAGCTGTAATAACATTTAAAATTCAGAGAACAACTTATAGTTATTACAGAAGAGAGTATACTATTTTGTGAGCGGGGTCAACAGGCCGGACTCACCTCATATCACACTGACACACTGCTGGGGGACTGCTAAATATATCTCCAGACTACACTGGTCTTGATTGTAGCTGCAATTACCGAAAGAGGAGCTTTCAGGTTCCCCTTTGTTTGGTTTGTATTTAATTATGGCGATTGACAGGGCAAATAATCAGTAAACCTGGAATACCTAAATACACGGTACAACAGGCATAAGTTCCCATGTCAAGTAGAGGCTAATTGCTGACTTTTCAACTTCAATCAACAACAGAAAAACACTGATGATTCTGGTCCATAATTTTAACCGACCCTTAACCGCTGGTGTCGTCTGCCATGAGCAGAAAGTGGGCCCAATGCTAGCCACCCATCCCGAGAGATGACTTACGGAGGGAGTTCTGGTTTGTATAACACTGTTTTTTGCATCCATTTTTACTGCCACAGTGCAACTGATGTTAGTGTTCAGTGGCAATACGTAAAACACGTCATTGGATGTACGTGCACGTGTACGTGAAAAGTGCTGTTGAGTCTGATTTGAAATGTAAATATACCTTTGGGTTTTCACTGAGAAACATCTCGTTCCTAAACTTAGCCCAGAAAACTTAGAGTGTGAAAACACCATGTAGTGTTTTTTGCTTTTACTTTTACTCATTGTAACCAGGGAGTTTGACACCTGTGCTGAATTTTTAACAATTAGTTGTGTAAGAGAATCACAGAATTAGGTTATTCTGGCGGAATGTTTGTGTGACTGCCACATGTCGCATACTTCGTAATAATTCAAAACAAAGTGCAAGCACGGACTCTTCCACCTGTTCTTTAAGTCAATAACTAACATTCGCACCCTGTAACACCCTAAAACATGCGGCCAGGACTGGCCTAGTTTTTGTCACTAATGTTTTAGTCCACGACATGTAGGTAGGATAAACCAGGTCAGTGGGTGACTGTTGATCCACTGCCATCCGATCTGTGTCGCGCTGGTGTATGTACACCAAACACGCACAGACACGAACACACCTGCTTTGAACAGAACAGAGATTTGCATTTGGTTTCTGTTACAACAGTGACTGAATGGTGAAAGTAAAATAACTCCCTATCCAGAGTTTTCATATTCTATGTGCATTGCAGTGCTGTGTTTATGTAACAACACATGATCTCATGTTTATGTTTACCGTTTTTATTTCTCTGGCTGTTTCCTTTCTTGCAAAAGCATTGTTTACATTAAGCATTGAGCCATGAAACACATTAAGAAATATCTATGTGATGTGAACTGAGCGTAGTTACTTACTAAAGTCATATCTTTATGGATCTCTTCTGTGAATACATAATAAGAACCATGTGACTGTGTCTAATGAAGCACATACTATTGCAGAGTGACTAAGATCATTAATAACTTTTATTACATCCTTGCCTCTAAACATATCCCCAATAGTAGACCCATGCTCATGTGTAACCAACCATAACATTACTTTAGAACCCACTTACCTACATATATAGGTTATATAGTTATAGTTAGTATTTAAAAAGTAATTGCTTTGGCAAGTTCACTGTTCCACAGCTTCATAGTTTGTTTCATATTCGTAACCTTCTTAAATGAAAAAGATGTCATTGCAGTCATCCTGACCATATACAAAGTAAAAGCCTTGACGAAACTATTCTCCCTAAATATGCATACACAAATATACATTACACAAAGTAAATCATTTTTTTCAACATTTAAAATATAAAGGTTTTAGTTTTGTCCTTTCTAGATTTACCTTTAAATTCAGAGAACTATTTTTTTAAATGCAACGTCTCTTCACAAAGATATATATATATAATATATATATTTCATATATGAAGTTTTTTTTCATCTATTTGCCACCTTATGATTTGAACAGCTTTTGAAATGTGGTGATTCTATGGTTTATATATATATATTCCCACCAAACCTGTCAAAAGGGAAAAAATTATTATCTTTATGTCCTACCAGCCAGACAACCCTTTATAAATAAAAACCCATTTACGATGCTTGGAGCAAGGCCTTGCCTCTGTGGTGTCCAAGTAAATTAAATAATCCTTTACAGCAGAGCTGTCTCTTGTCCAGAGACTAAATAGATTTTTTTTTTAAAACAAGCTTTCAGTAAATTAATGTCGTTCAGAAAGATCTTTTTTACACACTCTTTGTCATCTTGAGCCTGACTGTACCTGTCTCTGCTATCTGTCTTGACTCAATAATGAGTATTTTTTATAATCTTATTTATGATTGAGTCTTATGACACAACAACATAAAACTGATAGCTATATACTTTAACTTTACATGCTGAAATGCTGCAAGTCCTAGTACACAGGTCAAGATTTAAGTTGTATTTCATGTTATGACCTTAAATGTAGAATCACGAAAAAATACATAATAAACAGACAGGGAGTGGCGACCTCAGTTCTCAAGGTCAGTCGTCTTTCTACACCAGCAGCTAAATGTTTAATTTACTTATTTGTAAAGGATCGGAAGCCCGCTCTTCTGGTTCTCCAGGTTTGCATTTTGCATATTAAAATTAAGAGCAAAACTGTCTGTTGCTCCTTTAGCCTACAACTTTGGAAGAAACCGTTTGATCTATTTCCACTGTAAAGTAACACGCTGTGTATTAGCATGTTTCTCATGTTTAGTCCATCTCAAAGCAACATTAACTCCACAGTTTCGTCACACTTAAAGATTTTAACAGTTTAATAGTACTAATAGCACTGTGAGTGATTTTTTATCAGAAGATTTGGGACTTTGGGGTTTTGAGTAATGTAATTGTACACACATTAGCAGATGACGTTTCAGAAGGTCATGGTGACCATTGCGTCACTGTAATAGCAAAGGGAAGTAAACATTAACAGAGAGCCGAAACCCCCCCCCCGTACACAGAACAGACACACAAAGACCAGTTGTTCTAAGAACCACGAGCAGGTTTTCATCATTTAATCAAGACTTACACTAAACAAGTCCTACACTAAACAGAACACAATATAACCTCAGCAAATTGTTCTTAATACCACACATGCGATTTTGCTTTTTTTCCAGTTATAACTCAGTAAGAAAAATCAATTAGGTCTGCCATAGAAGGACATTGTCTATCATGTCTATCCTAAGTATTCAAATTCAAATTCAAAATCCTTTTATTAATCCCACAACAGGGAAATACACAATGTCACAGCAGCAAAAGATACAAAAACATACACTCTAAAAATAAACAAACAATAATTAAATATAAGTAAAGAAAGTAATAAACAATTATATCTCACATTCATTTATCAGTCCTGGTGTGTGTGTATTCTGTCCATGTAGTCTACTGGGAGTATATATATATATATATATATTATAGAAGTATAATTCACAATCATATTCAGTTCAATCTTTCATACTACTCTAGTTTGTTGACATCACATAAATACAGACATTACATTGCCTCCTCAGGTGAAGTACAAGACTATGTAATGAACTCTCGAGACAGGCAAAGGTGAATGTTGTGGTGTGCTTTTGGGACTCTGGGGGTATTTACTAAAATTGAGCTCTTTGATCGTCGGTTCTTGTTTAGTCTTTTAGATTTGAGTGAAGCGCAATTCAGTACGGTACGGCGCCTCTGAGGTATGAAAAGGTATTGATCCAAAAGGGATCCCCAAGTGATGCCTGGTGGTTAAAGCATTAGCCTTGTAACCAGAAGGTTTCTGCTCCAAATTGCGGCATTGATGTAGTAACATGGAACAAGGTTCTTAACCTGAATTGCTTGAGTATTCAGTACGATGTCAAATTGAAAGCACATTATTACTTAAATATTTCCCTGAAAAGTATATCAGATGGTGTTATAATACAGTAGCATTCAATTTTTTCACAATTAAAATATGGCATATGGTAATAAGCCTGTCCATCTCACAGAGGCATTCCAAATAAATGCTGTACTTTAAAACAAAAAAACAGTCAATAATCTGGCCTGGGGCTGAGATCCAACTGAATTTAAACTACCTAAAATGGAGCAATCCCCTTTTATCAGAATGTCCTGTACTTAACCTTTTCCTTTGGTATATAATTTAAAGAAAGTTGGGCTTTGTAAGAACAGGCTTTGTTGGCCATCTGTTTCACATAATTCTAAAATACAACATGAAAACAAAGGAATTTATAGGTCCCCTGTGCATTGTTGGAATAGCCTGTCAGAAATGCCTTGCATACCATACAAAATGCCTAAATAATTGGTGTAAACCCTCTAAAAACACGCCGACGTGTAGGGCAATTCACAGTCAGAGCCAAGGAATCTGCACGCTTTTAATCAGGGTGCTTGAAACTCCCATAGTGTCTGTGGTGTCGATACTGCGGCAGGCGGATATTGCTAGGAAGAAGGGCAGGCAACCATGGTAATGATGAGTTGATCTCTCAGGCATCTACAGCATGGTCAATACAAAGTGGGAGTTGCAACCGCTATACAGCAGTCTACATCGGTCCACCTCCGAGACCACTCATTGGTTGCAATGAAAGAGAACGCAACGGCGAGCTTGACAGTACATGGGATTCTAAGGTCTCTCTGCCATAGAGATAGGAGCTTGAGGACATGACCATCCCAGCCCTTGGTGGGGAAGAGGTGTGGCATGTTCAAAACAGCAGGCAGCGATACAAAGGCTGTAAACTAGGAATGAGAAACCCTGCAGATCTGCAGGTTTTACAATTAAACAATTAAATTTGGCAGGCATTATGGCATTCAAACTAATGATCTTGCATCTTTTATTTAGGGTGTTTTATCATGATTATGTTTTACTTTTATTAACTTGCTCTTGTATATACCTGAAGCAATTCAGGTAGAAGTAATTTGCTTAAGTTCCCCGTTTATATACACCGATGCCCCCCTCCAGTTCTTCAGCAACTGTTGCTGAAATTGTATCCCTTGCATACTATGCCAAAAACCTTTATAGTTTGTAGAAAACGCTTTACTTCAACGCAGCAAACAATTTGTACCTTCATCCATTTATACACCTAGACATTTACTGATATTTACTCCTGGGGCCGGAAAAAGCAGCATGGGTGCGACTTGAACCGGCAAAATGTCAGTTAAAAGCCTGTCGCCCTAAACTAGCTGCTTTTTACAATTGCTCCACTCAGCAGCTCAAACTAATGTGTATGAACCGGCTAGTACAACAAGCGATTCATTTAGGAATAGAAACTTCAGCGATTGCATATGGTACTGTGCTTTAATTCGAATACACTTTAGTTACTGTCCCAAAATTTATACTAGACTGCGCATGCTGTAAATGTAGACTAACAACCTTGCTAAATTTCTTTTTGTAGAGAAGTCAAGTAATATTCACAGTTTAACACTGAACTTACCCTGCTGTTTTTGTCGGTTTCTCCTACTTCGTCTTCAGTTACGCCTTGCTTTATCATAATTTTAACGATAATTGCATTGTTGCTACAACAGGCCTGGAAGAAGGAAAGGGGCGCTGGACACTCGGGAGACGACGAACTTTCGATGTCCGCGAGGTCGTCATCTGGGGGATAGAATGAGTCGTCCGAGGCGATACTCCTGGTGTCGGGTAAATCGGAGAAGGCGTCGTACTCCACATAGTCGTCGTATTCTTCGTCGGACTCACAAGAACCCAGATATTCATCTTCTTCCAAAAGAAGAGAAGGCTCGACGGCTTGTGTGGGATGGACCTGAGCGTCTCGTCCACTTTTACTTTGCTGAATTTGCTTTAGTTTGACAGGAGATGAACCCCCTCCATCCCTGTCGTCTGTTATTAACACCATTTAACCCCTGGGTATAAATACTCAGGAGGCAAGAATACTGTACTCGGATCTCAAAAACTCGAAACTCCTGGCTCTAATGAACTTCGAAGGGAAACGATGTCAACTAGATCTTATAATGACAATAACTATTACTAGATTTTAAAATTGTGGTTTTCCTTTGGAAAGACTAAGTGACACGCATATCCGTCATTTGGAATGTTATTAAACTTATTAGCCTAATTGTTTCAAATAAGTTTTGAAACCTTTAAGCACGACGTTTCATTTTTTTTAAAGTCCATTCTTACAATTAACTAATCCACGAAGGTTTGGTCAAATTCATTTTGTATTCTCAAAATACATAAAGATGGTACGTTGTTAAGTAATATACATAAGGATGCTCATTAGTTAGAAAATTAGAACGAGAGTAACGTTTTCCAAAATCCCTCGAGTACGAAACTATCTTTGATTCCTTTAGTGCCATCTGAAAGAGTAAACGAAAAACTTCCGACTGATTCCTCTCTTTTATTTCTATATTTAATATATATAAAAAGTACAGTAAAGTAAAGTAAAACGGGTACATCCACCGCGGCCAATACAGTGAGAAAGATGCATTTACAGAACTGTAGCTCCATAATCCGATTAGACTCCATCTGCCCTCCTCTTCTCAGTCCGCCCCACACTCGTTCTCTCTCCTTCGATACCCCCACCCCTCTCTCTCTCGCTCTCTCAAATCCGTTTGAAACGTTGACATCCGGGAACATTTTATAATAGTCAGATCAGAAACACTCCCCTCGGTTTACTCTACCTTTTGTTCTACATTTAGCAGAAGTTCGGAAATCACCAAGGATGATGTAAGATAAAACGTATAAGACAGTAATGTTGCCTTACGGGGAAAAAAAACCCACTGAAGAAATCCACTGTTAGTTAGTTTTTAAAGGTCGTGAGAATTATATCTGTACGTAGGCTCTTAACTATCGCTAACTAATAGATGGTGTCGTTGGTTTTGATCTCTTGGGGGGCGTGTCCTTTAAAGTCCCTAAACCAACATGTTTTGAAAATTCCCTAAAGATGTTCAATACCAGCCAAAAGTTTGAAAACTTTCCATAAATTGACAATGCTGTTGGCCTACGTGGTATTCATGTCTGAAATGCTTGAAAATGGCATTCGGGAACGGCAAGATACCTATATTTATAGTAATCACGGACCCTCACCTTTTAACAACAAGTGGTGACAAAAGGTTAATTAGGTAACGAAGCTTATAAAAGTACACATATAATATAATGAACTATTAAGTGTTTATAAAGAAGTTTATACCGTTAAAAGCATAGACAATAATAAAAACCTAGTTTCAAACAGGTGTACTCAAACTTGTGACTGGTACTGTAGATCAAACATTTTAATGATTTAAATAAGATAATTCGGTGTGGTTTTTTTAAATAGCAAATTACAAATCCTGTAAATTAATTTTGACTGTGAATACTGTTATGATTTTTGTGAAGAAATTCAGAAATGTCAGGAGCGAATCCCCGATCATCGATGGCAGGAGTTTCACCCTCAGATGAATAGTTTAGAGGTGCAACAGAAATTGAGACAGTGTGTTTTGTGGTCCTCGAGGACAGGGATTCCCCACCATGCTTAAAATAATCCTCTGGACAAGAGCCAGACTCCCAAAGAATTAACCCCTTACAGAGTAAATACACAGAGTAAAAGAGACAAGAGAAAGTTTTTCTTTTACAAACTCTATGGCGTATCAAGTGGATGTATGACTTAGCTTAGATCGTCCAGCGAGGACAGTAAAATTTAACAAAAAATGAGAATGTGCAAGGAAATGATCAGAACTGGAGAATGTGTGAGGAAATGATCAGATAGGGAGTGCCGGGGGGGATCTTAGAAAATGCAGAAAATGAATTTCTCTGTTGGTTGTCACTGCTAAATTTTACTGCAATTGCTTGATATGACTTGGAGTGGCATTTGATAGAGCTTGTATGTGGATTTCTGCCACCAATTATTTTACTGTGTTTTCATACCACAGAGCTTTCACACTTTTATGCAAACAAACAATTACTTGGAAAACTGAAGTGAATGGACTGTCTTAGATAGCTATAGATAGATAGATTTTGCCATGGTTATACATGGTTATACATATCTGACCTTAATCTCTCCCTTGCAAAGCCTCCATTGTATTAGTGGATGGATAATACCTCCTCATACACTGGCCTCTGGTATATTCATGTTTTAAAATATATTTATATTTATTTATATATTTGTGTGCTATCGTCAGAATGGCTAGTGTTTGTAAAAACACAAATGACTTGATTGTCTTGTTCTCCTTATATCTGATTACACATTGAACATCCCTCAAATACAGTTACTCTGGATGCCAGGAGGACGCCAAGTTTGGAAGCAAAGCGGTTTCCATTAGTTGTGTGACTTCAACATCAGAAATCTCCATACATTTAGGGACTGAACAACAGACTTCGTTAATTGCTGCTGCCGCCCCTAGTGCATGGGTCTGGATTTAGCATTCATACACCTATGTCCAGCTGTGGCCCAGTCACTATTCTCCATTCAAACACCTGTGTCCTGCTGTGCCCCAGTCGAGATTCAGCATTCATACACCTGAAGGTGGCTGTGGCCCAGTCACAATTAATCATTCAAACACC
>JAOVYW010002355.1:75184-85909 GCA_025775045.1 Hiodon tergisus
CACCTGTGTCCTGCTGTGTCCCAGTCACAATTCATCATTCGAACACCTGTGTCCAACTGTGCCCCAGTCGAGATTCATCGTTCATACACCTCTGTCCAGCTGTGGCTCAGTCACGATTCAGCAGTCTCACATCTGTTGGCGGCACATTTGTGTAATGAAAATTATCTCCAAGTATTTCACATTATATATATTGACAAAATTTCTAATTATTAAGATTTTCTAGCTTCAGAAACCACTGCAATAATTCAGAGGAATTTGTATTGTTTCTTCATGTTAGTATTCTGATATCCTGATAATGTCAATTCATCAACTTACTATCACTCTAATCTAATATAACTGCTAATAATATACCGTCAAATCTTCCCTTTTCTTTTGTGGTGGCCTTGCAGGACAACTAGAAGTCAGGGAGACAAATAGAAATGGCTTATAGAGAAGGTCATCCATCCATTTCATGGTTACATTGGTGAAGTCAGACACTAGCAAGAGACTAAACAGCTGCACAGCAGGGTCAAGCTTGGCAGGAGAGCAAAGGGAAGATTATGTTTCATAATTTAGAACAGCGTCGCTCTGGTTTAGTGCATGGTGCCAAGGGAGCCCTGTTGTGCTGATGGAAATTGCCATTTTTTGAATATTGCAACTTACCTCTGTTGCAAAGAGGTAAGTAGGGAACATAGGATTCTTTTAACCCTGCCTTTCGTGCCTAATGAGTTTTGTTTTTCCTTATTCCAAAGGCAGCACAATAATTACAATAATGCAATTTATTAAACGCTTACAGTCAGAAATTATTTTCGTTATAAAATGTGTTTTACTTAAAGCCAGTGTTAGGTCTTTCATCCTTAGATTGAAGTAATACACACTGTCTGGAAATGGTATTGCCACTAATGGGACAGTTTTATAATGGAGTTTAATGGGCCAAGGAAGCTGTCACATAAACCAGTCCCCCCTGAGATGTTTGGTACAGACAGTAGAAAATGAACGCTGCTCTTAAAATATCGACAATAAAAGTAAGAGAAGGTCAGACTTCCATTAAAACTCGTTAGATGGGTAACGAGAGTTCTTGGAGCCAAATGCTGTCCAGCCTGAAGAAATTGACTGGGACAACACCATTTTCAACATTTTCTTCGGATGTGTCATTGGTCAGGCTGTGAATCTGAAAGAAAATAAATGCCAAATATCATTCCACAGAAGTGAGAGAAAGTAATACAAATGTATAAGTAGGATAGGGGTTCAAAATAATAGTCCAAGAGTTTGGATATCCTAGTGAGTACAGTTGGATACATAATCAGGAAGGGGAAGCAGCATCGCACCACCCAGTCACTGCCAAGAACAGACCGTCCCTTCAAACTCAGCACTAAAACAAAAAGTGGACTTGTGAGAGAAGCCACAGAGAGGCCGATAATCTCCTTGAAGGAGCAACACATTTTAGTGGCTGGGAGTAAAGTAATGGTGCCCAAGTCAACCATATCAAGAGCACTGCATAACACTGGCCTGTTTGGGAGGGTTGCGTGAAAGCTGTTACACAAATTGTAGCATCTAAACGCATGTCTGGAGTTTGCCAGAAAGCATGACAGTGAAAAGGTTTTGTGGTTAAATAAGACAAAGTTTGAGCTAAAAAAAAAGGCCAAAACTTGTGTGACGCTGACCTAACTATGCTCGTGCCTCATCTACTGGGACTGGGCATCTTGTTAGAATCAAAGGAAGGATTGACGATCCCAAGCACACAGCCAAAGTAACACTGAAGTGGCCCAAAAACAAAAAGATTTATGTCCTACAGTGCCACAGTCAATGTCCTGATCTCACAAGTGTCATCCAACCAATGTGAACAACCTGGATCAAATCTGACAAAATGTATGAGCAAAAATTACTCAGTACAAAGCTTGTCCAAAAAGACCTAAAGCTGCTAATGCAGCGAAAGGTGGTTCTACCAAATATTCCTGTGTGGGGGTTGAATAATTATTGAATAATTAACATATTTTCTGTTATTTGTCATATAAATATTTCCCAATATAAAATAATTGATTTAGAATTTCAGCATTTAAAAATAAATGATTAGAATGAAATCTCAATGTGCCATTTATAATCCAGTAGTATGAGCAAATAGGTCAGGGGTATGAATGCTTTTGCAGGGTACTGTGTTTTGATCATGTATTAGTAAAGCGGTTTTCTATTTGTAAAATATTTGATTGTTTCCAGTTGTGCTGAACTTCGAAATGTAAGCAGCTGAGTACTCAATTGCAAAACTTCAGCTGTGTTGTTTGCTAATCAAAGCAAAGATTTTAATTGTGGCAAAATAATGTTATTGGCGGCCGTCCGAATGGCTCAGTCTGCAAATGCCTCCCTCCCCCAGGCGCAGACTGACCCCTATGAGCTAGAGTATGCTGTTTCAACAAGGAGCACAGCGGTGGTACACATTTGGCAGAGCGGCAACCAGGATGGGGTGGGTGGAAATCAGCAGGGTGTCGCTCTTATTAGCACAATTAACAAACCCGAATTGCAGTGAAACGACTGAAAATAACGAGAAACTATTAAAAATAATTGGCAATTCCAAATAAAAAATAAAAAAAGCAATGGTATTGTTAATGAAGTTCATTGCCACAAATACAGAGAAACAACAAAAGCTTACAATGCTTTTTTTTAGACCCACACAAACACTGCGGTTCGAGTAGGGGCCCCCGCAACCCAAATTCCAACATCTAAATTAGATAAACAGGTTGCCATGAGAGCAGTTCCCCCCATCACGGTTTTGTCAGGCTAACTTTAAGGTGTGGGCGAGGAGAGTGACCCTGGGCAGAGTGAGGGAGAGAGGTAGAGGCAGCACACACACAAGAAGGGTCTAGTGAAACTCCACAAGCAGCTCATAAAGCACCAATAAGCGGCCCGGTAATCTAATGCGTGTATCACGTCCCACAAAAACACGATATGCATATTCCAACCTGAAAATTATTACAGGACTGTATTGTTAAACGTCTGACATTTTTGTGTCTTGATCCCGCTCTTCGAGAACCATAATAAACCTGCCCAATGACAGACCTCCTACCACAGGGGCATCTCTGCGTTTGTGTAGTAAAAAAGCATCCAGAGAGCAATAAAGAACTGGACAGGTTTAGATAATTCAGTTTAGAACTCTGTACTCATTGACTGATGTTAGTTTATAATGGCAGGGAAGGACCAAACAAAACGTTCCCCTGGCAGAACCTTTGTATTTATTCACATTTCTTAACAGCAATCTAACACTTAGAAGTTAAAATATACTTTTAAATCCGTTCCCAGACTAAGAACAGCAAAACTGAAAGGGTTACTATCCCCTTTGTTCACGGAATTTTAAATAGGCCTGCTGCAATTATCAATACTGACTTGTCATGTCTTCTACTTTGTGTCTGTTATTTCTATTTTTTCCCAACAACCCTCATATATCAGTTTTATATAATAATGTAACAACCACAATAAGTCAAAACAAGGCAAGGACACTGAAAACAAATCAAACCTAGATGTAAGCCCTCACCTGCGACAGACAACCAGGCCACAAGATGTTAGCTGTACCCAGGTTAGATCACACATACTCACAACCCTCCACTTTTATTCCAATATTAAGTACAGATGAATATATAAATGTGAAACATATTTTCCTTAAAGCCGGTGTTAAGTAATTTGCTCCTGGAGTTGTAGATAAGTACAAATAATTGAGAATAATGCTGGAAAAGAAAAGGCTTGTGCTAGAAAGGCTAATAGAAAATCTAATATGACATATTATATTAAATATAAAACATATATAAATTGTACATGTATATATATATGTGTGTGTTTACATTTTTAAATGTAGCAGGTTAGATTTTTCAGTTTTAATAAATTTTTAAAAGTTTCCTAAATTGGGTTCTGTAACTGTAACGGCAAAATGCACTCATTTTTGTGGGTACTCATTCACATTTATGAGGTCTTATCAGCCTGTTACCGTACATGGTTCTGACCCGTTCTGTCCTCCAGACAGCTTGTGAACTTGGCACTGCCTTTGTGAGGTAAATAATGTGTCTCTAAAGATACAGTTTGTGCAGTCGTAATGGCCCAATTAATGGCACTTAACACTGTGGGGCCGTTAATCACCGTCAGCTGACTAGAGTGACTGACCTTCAGACATTCGCCAGTGGAAAGTCGGAAAATTACCAAATGAACAAAAAAATTGCGAAAAGTTCAATAGCAATTATTCTCTTCTCCGGGTTGCAATTAAATGGACTTTAATTACAATACAATCAACCAACAAGGGGCACAAGATAAAACACAAAGAAATGGTACCAAGGATCAAAACTTTGTCTCCGCTCACCTTATTATTGTCCCGTGTGGACATCTCTCTATTTCACGTAATACTTCTGATATAATGACACATTCTGTCTGATTAAGACCAGGCTAATTCAGCTGGGCTAGTGTTGAACTGTATAATTATTACGAATTACTTGCTGATCTTCTACCTGTATTATTGTTAATGCATGTAATTATCTCTAATAATCACAAAAAATGCATATTTTGCAAATGCATATGAATAGCTTGCAGAAACCAAAACAAGATTTCAAGTGATTAACTCTGTTATTACAGACCTCTTGTTTGATTACTATAGTAATTTAAAAAACAAAAAACAAAAAAAAACAACCTTACTGCAGTGGCCAACCTTCCCGCCCACATATCACCATATGGGGACTCCAGCTCGAGGCTCCTGTGCTAACCATAGATATTAAGCCTTTGAAATATTATTAAAGGATTACATCCTAGTGATTTTCAGCAAGATTACCCGGGGGACACATTACAAATAACAATACAGGGATGAAATGAAACATGGCTGTGTTCTAAATAAAAAGAGACCCAGCCCTTCAATGGGATAGTTTTATTGGTATTAAGCACTAAAATGATAGAGACCAAGGCACCATACTTACCTGCTGCTTCAGTGTCCCGCAAGTCCCTGAAATTACCTGATGTACAAACTTACCGGCTCCCTTGGGGAAGAGCGGGCCAGGTGCTATAAACAAACACCTATCACGCTGTGTTTCTGGTCTTTCTGTTCGTTGGTCTGTACAGGAGAAGTAACTCAAGTGACTAAGCTCAGTTTGGAGTGTCTGTGCTACTAGCCATGTTTCAATGTCCAATAATTCAAGCCCCATTATCCTGGGCTTGTGAAAGCTGATTTGCATGAAAACATTTGCAGTAGTTAACTACATATTGCTATAATTTTCATCAGTGGTGTTTAGATATTAAATTTTGATGTAATCACAATTTGATGCGTACCTAAAGTAATTTACAATAAACAGCAAAATTGTTTGTCTTGGTGGCTTTTCCAAATTTCTAATTATAAGCTTTGGTACCAATAAAACTTGTATAAGACAAATTCCTTTACTGTGACATCATTCAGTTCTAGTACTTTATAACTAGGTTCAAAAACAAGCATGTTTTCTGAATTCAACATAGTCAACCTAAAACTATACTATTTCAGTTAATGTGAATTTATGAATTGTTACAATAACCTCAACATTAGTCAGAGAACATAAACATAGTCCCGTTAAGACTACAGCGATTCTGATGCATATGAAAATGATTATTTAAAAAAAACACAACTTTTTTCATGATTACTTTCTTTACTTACACAATTTCACAACATACATGATTGATGTTTCCATTGTATAAGTTCTATTGAATATATTTGCTAAATATTTGTTTTTTATTTTAACTGAGGTAAAGAGCCAAGATCCCATGGCCAAGAGCTCTTATCAGCAATCCATACAAGTGTCGTCATGGTAATTGCAAAAATCCAGACATGCAGCCGTTGGCTTTCCTATTTGCTGACAGAGGACTTCCAAACCTTACAGTGTTAGCATATAAAAAGGAGTCTTTCTTGCGCCTTACTCAGAATTTTCATTGCTGCCGGGACTAATAAAGTTTATTGGCTGCACCAAGCCTCCCTGCCGTTCCCTGAAAGAAATAAAGAAAAAGAGCATGAATGCAAACAACTGGAATTGATATATGTTTACATTGGAATATATGTATATTATATACAAATACCTATTTAGCGGTGGGTACCAGTGTGAGTTATTCAGCGGATACTAGTAATTGTTATGTTCACAGGATTTTAAACTATTGCTCTAGTGCAAAATTCAGCAAAAATATCTAAAAATGATCTAATTTTACAGCTGAAATGAATATGACGTAATTGAATCTATATTTTTTATAAATTTGAAAAAATATTTAATGCATAGCGGCTCGTCACCATAAATCTTGCCACCACAGGGTGGAGGGGGAAGTTTAACTCCAGTCCCCTTAAACCCACCCGGAACAAGAGGTTCAGTGCCAACTGGAGGAGAGGCATTTCCCTCTTGACTGTCCTGCAACACTGCACAAGTCCCTAGGTAGCCAACAGGAGAGGCTAGGAAGAAACTAGCTCCCAGTTTCTATATGTCGAACTAACCGTATAAAGAAACAGTGACCACAGTTAGAGATACAGTGACTACATTTATAACACTGAACTCTGTGTTCTTGATGTAGGATCACCAGAAAGCCATTCACTTTCTTTATCCCAAGGGGTTGGGCAGTGGAAAGGGAGCTAATGAAGATTGCAGTTAAGCTCGGTCACAGAGAGCTCATTTCAAAGCTAATGACTCCAGTCACAGGGGATTCCATGGGAAATGGAGAAAAACAAAAACACGTGTTAGCGGTTAGAGGAAAAGGGAACATAACCTCACTTGGGCTGTAGGTGTGACCCGCTCAGGTATCTCCTAGTCTTCTCTCGCTCTCTCTCTAGTCTCTAGTCTCTAGCTCATGCGCTTTCTCTCTCTCTCTCAGTAAATTTTTAAATCTTGGGGGGGGAAAATTATTTTAGGGTGGGTTTTTTTTTGGATGGTTTCCAGGATCAAGATGGAGTTTGCTTATTTTAAAATGGTGCATGACCTGGACAGATTTGAGAAACGATGTTACTTTGGGAAGGGGGGGTGTGGTGTTAGTGAGGACTGGATGAGATTATTATTACAACTGTAAACAATCAACATATGAAGCAACTTTATACAAACACTATGCTTTATGTGTGCTGGCAGTACGCCAAGTGGAGAAGGCAGCTGGACCTAGGTGGTCGATCTCCTACTGCACAACAAGGAATCATAATATCTGATCTCATTTCCTGTGCTGTCCTCCCTTCCAGCTCACACAATACAGCAAAAGACATGCATGTGAGACTGCTGTACTATTAAATTAAGAATAAATAAAAAGAAAATTACCTGATCCTCCTAATAAACACACATTGACCAGGTAGGTACATTTGTCCTTACCTAATTAAACAATACACTTTCATGTTACCAGCAGTATATGGCACTGATATAATGCCACATTATAACAGGGATCGGTGACAACTGACATACAGGGCCCTGGACAATTCTGCTTCATTAAACCCATGTCTAAAACTTACCTAACTAATGTAACTGTATTTTCTGATGTATTGAGTCTTTTAAAAGAGGCAATGTAAACCAATAAATGTTATATGTTGATCAAGAACCAGGTATTTTAGCATATTGTATTGTTTTCTCTGTGCTGTGTGAACCGGGTAGCAGCAAGAATGGTAAGATTTACTTTGAAAGTAATTGTCTTCAATCTGAACATTGAAATGCTGCATTGACAGACTTTTCCCAGCCTTTCCAATGTTAGCTGACTTGTGGTACAGTGTGTTTGTGTGAGGAATGTAGAAATTGCGCTGAAGTAGCTTGGACACTTTACAGCTTTGACATAAGTGTCGGTGTCGCCTATCTAAGAAATAGGCTGCGGTCGCCATCTGTTTTCTGTTTGTTCACCTCGAGATGCCAAAAGTACCGGCGCCAACTTTCATGAGATGGAATACCTGATTATAGTTACACACAGCCTAGCTAAGAAGAGCTAGCAAGAAACAGGCATTAACCCAAGAGTTGCTATGTTCCTAAGCACACGTGCAGATTAAGTAATATTATCTCACTTACTAATTACTAATGGATTCCTAAATTTAAAACAAACATTTGTTTAAAACAATATTGCACATTTAATATGACTTATTTGATTGCAACAGGCTTGTGCAGAATATATTTTCGACCTTGTTAATTGCATTTCCCTGCTACCCTTTGCATTATCTTTTATGTATTTAGCTCCTGTTGTCTTTGTCTATTGGCATCTTTCTATCCTTTTTTTACGACTGTAGAAATTTGCCACCTGGATCATGCCACTCTGTTTTTCCCTGCGAGTCATACATAAAACAGCTTATTAGTATACATTTTTAAAGGGTTAAAATACTGCGCACACAAGCAGTTCTCTGTTAATAAAGCTCATATTTATTCAGTTTCAAATAAGAATTTCCTTAATCTAAAAATCGTTTTGTAATTAAATAAAACTCTGATATTGCTGAACTGCAACTAACACACTATAACCATAACCATAGAGATTCTTTGTAACTTTAATTATTTATTTGTATTTAGAATTGATAAAGACGATGAGTAAAAGAACATTTTAAAAGTGGTGAAGTGCACTGAATTACACTTGCTTTTGATAACAGACTCTCCGTGCAAGTGTGTATCCTGGAGTATACTCACACCGGCTCCTGTAGACTGTACATGAAGCTGTCAATCTGGTCCTGGGGAATCTCACCATCCAATTGTGCCAGATAGGTGTAGAGGCCCACAAAGGTGTCGAAGGGGATCCGGGCTGAGCTGCCCTCGGGGTCCTCTGTGAGGATTTCACAGGCGTGCTTTAGAGCACTCATTATGGTCTACAGAAACACCAAAGAGGATGTAGTATGTATCACAATCTATTTCTGTAAAAAACTGATTTTTGGCATCCTGTTTTTAATGCACATACAGTAAAACATACAGTAGTAGTCTGGAAAACAGACTGCCGTCTGATTCAGGTCTGTGTGCCAGTTATTTTTTCAGAAAAAAAGTAGGCCTATCAGTGAAAAGCAAATTGTTTTTGTTTAACAACTGTGCTAACGCAAACAAATTACAGAAATATCGATTAATGGAAGTATATTGTAAAAAGACGGTAGACTAAAATTAAGTTAACTAGTTAAGCAGTTAAGTCATATCCAGTTAAGCTAGATATGCAGTGCCACCGTGAGGATAAAATCATAACTACACACGTTTTACAATCTCATGCCAATGTATTTTCGTTTTTATGTACTTACCCCACCCAGGGAACTACAGCCGAGGGCAAAAAAGTGCATCCAGTCAATTTCGGCAGTGAAGTCTCCAAGAGATAGGAGTGTGTCGAGTTGCTCGTTTGGCAAACAAAGTCCCTTCCACTTCTGCTGTAACTCGTCCTTTGTGATAATTTCTTTGGGTGCAAGCTACACCAATAAAGGTTATATATTCAAAATAATAAGAATAACATACAAAAAAACAAAAACAAATGAAATGACACGGGTATTAAAATGGTAGGTCAGTTAACGCAAGTATATACACGAGTGTGTTTTTCTTAAACATAATATGGAACAACCATTCCAGTATGTTGAATTCCAAATGGTTTCCATTGATTCCGTTTGTGTGCGCCAGGGCATTACGTATTAGTTAAATTGATTCCCATCCCAAACTAGTCGGACTCAGTAGACATTTTATAAACACGGCACCTGTTTATGTAGGATTTTTAAGAGGCCTGGAGTGAGCCCAGTATCAGTCTTCTGTGTTGCGACGGGTAATTCAAATCTCTCTTTTGCAGGAAGAGTCTCACCCTTTGAAAGTGCAGAAAAATACCTAAAAGGGACACATTTTTGAACAAGACGAATTGTTTATTCTACTTCCTCAGTTTTAACCACACAAATTGAAAACAGAAACTATGTCGCCGCTATCTAACAAAGCATCAACAGCGATTTTACTTAAACTGCAATTAGCACTTGAATATAACTGAAACAAGTTACTGCCGTAGGAGGCCAGTTAAAATAGTAATACTCACGCCGCTGACCACTGTATCACGTCGTGTGGCTGCGTTCTGATGGCAGCTTTAGTGAACTGTTTTAAAATATCGGGGAGTTCGGGGGGGAAGTTGATTTGCTGGGCACAATACATAGTGTCTGGCGGGGGCATGGCTGTCGCAGAAAGAAATTAACCAGACGAGCAATGAGACTGACCGACAAACCACTTACCGAGCGTGCTTAGTTAGACTGTTTGTTAACCGAGGAAGCATTATTATTACATAGCTAGGTTAAAACTAGCATTACAGTGTCTTTTAAAAATGTAAATAAACCGGCAATTGGATAAAATTAAACAAAATTTTATTCTTAATAGCCATTTATTTTGGTTAAAACGAGCTGTAGAACCAGGTGGCAAATGTGACATTAGCGACATATTACAACATTAAGGTTTTTTACCTGAAGATACCCTAAATATGATCAGAATAATGAAGTATTTTTTAAAATTCAAATAAATAGAATGTATTTATTTTGCTATGATGATATTATAAATTAAAAGCAGTTAACTCCTCAGAAAAAAAAATAGCAGCGTTCAGAGTCCTCGCAACGGAAATGTTTGCTGAAAACTTCTCCTAGCAACCACAGAAACGTATTGCACGTGACGACGTCATGTCTTGTTTTGACAACGCTCAAGCCCCATAAAACTGTATTTATTTCACTGACACCACTTCCGTTTAATTAAACCCTTAATATGAGGACATGTTGTAGCGTTTTCAAAGGAGAGCTACTTCTCTGCGGGGTTTCAAGCAAGAGACCGACTCCGTTTTACAGGAATTAAT
>JAOVYW010002356.1:10471-48053 GCA_025775045.1 Hiodon tergisus
GAGATTCAACAAAGGTCATGTTTTCATTTGAAGTACTTTTTTGCAGCAATGACATACCATTCACAAAATTCTGTTGGTGTGTGTGTGTGTGTGTGTGTGTGTGTGTGGTTATGCAAATTTTAATGAATAGCATTAACAAATGAGTTATTGATTTTATTTCCCCAACTTGAGTCCAATTAAGGAATATACTCTGGGCGGATAACTCCACTTTACGGACATAATATACCAGAAGGGGGGGCTGAAGGGGGGTTTCTGTAACATGAAAGGGACTGTCAGCTATTCAAAAAGGCTCCCATCTTTCCTCAACCTGTGTCATTATGCATATATAAAAAAAGAGTATATTCTTTGCTTATGAAGAGCCTCTCATTCCAGTTGATTTTAACAGAGATCTGTTTTACTATGATGTAACATGGCATTTTGAGCAGCCAAAGAACCTCATATATATATACATGGTTTTTGCTTAGCAACTTCTTTTATTTATTTTTTATTCTACCTATGTTCACTGACCTTCTAGAAACCCATACTGACAGTGATCTGTAAGTACACTTTTAGCATGTGTCTAAAACTGGTGCTATTTAATTCAGATTTGTAGATATCAGACTTGATAACACATAAGTATATCAAAAACGTCTCTATGACTAGACTGTTGGTGATGGAAATGTGTGACTTGGAATGAGCCTTTTAGCATCCAATGACATTAATCCACATTAATGGCTCTGGATCTTTATCTAGAGTGATGGCAAGCAAGTATGCAGATTTGGCAGATGCAGCGATAAAATTATCGGCAATAACTACTATCAATGACCAGCAATTTCATCATTGGTAGGCTCTAAAATCAGAAGACAGTTGCCACTTTTTATTTCCTGTAGTACTCATTGTACTATAATGCTATAGGCTTCTGTAAGAAATTTGAAATGCAGATCAGGAATTTACTACTGGCTATCAGATTAGCATAGTCATAAAAAAATACCTTTGCGGGTCTCTGTGACTTCCTGTAGATTAAATCATAGAGTACCTTAGGAGATGATACAGGGGCTTAATCTTGGGGCTCATCTGCGTGAAAGAGAGAAAAAAAACTGATAGACTGCCAGATGTAAAAGTGTCCCACATGCTGTGATGAAAATGCTTTGGCAAAGTCGCAATTTTATGTATATGGAAAGCACTGCAGTTCTACTGCAGCATGGGGTAAGGCAAAAGAAGAAAACACACAGCTAAGGCTGTTAAGACTTTGCATGTAAGTGGTCATTGTCTCCCTTAAATTAATTATTTGGGTTCATTTGCATATGGGAGCTCATAACCCAATCAGAAAGCATGGCAGATCAACCATATCAACTTCGGATGTTTTAGCAATGCTGTAATGAGAGGAATAAGGAAAAGGGGGCTTGTGGCAGTAAATTAAATAAATGCAGCATTATTGAATGCCTTACTGTATAATTGAAAGTAAAATGACTTGGACAGAAAAGGGGATGGGACAGACATTATTTTGACTTGGATAAACAGAGGGCTGTACTTGACAGATCTTATCAAATTAAATGGCATTTTACCTGATTATAATTGCCAGAATTACATATATTATTTTATTTTATTTTACAGCATTCATTATTATGTGCGTGCTGAACAGAATTGATAGAAGTGATACGAGTCTATAAGGTACGGCCCATTTTTAGGCTTCGAAGTAATTATGTGAGCTCTTCATTCTAAGTGCTGCGTTGTCACTTGTGAGTTACAGTAGCACTAGAAGTGACCTTTACTGGTCCTCTCACTTTATTAATGGGCCTGAGATCATTTGGTGTTTTACATGGTTTGCCAGGACACTAGCCCAATTATGGAAATTGTGTCTTGGGTTTAGGAAGGATTTGTAAAAAACCAATAGAGATGTGAAACCTTCAGTTCTGCTAAGTTGGACCCATAACTAAAACACCCAAGGAGGTGTAGATTTCCTATGTTTTCGTAAATTCTGTAGACTCTTATCTTGATGGATTCAGAGGAATAGTATCTCCAAACCTAGTTAGATGTCATATTGCATTAAGAGTAAAACGATCTTTCAAAAATTCAGGGGTTAAATTCACAAGGAGGCACAATACAGGCATCATCAATTTACTCATTATTTACTACTGCTTTCCACAATTATAACAGTTGAGCCTGAAATCAATGCATCTTAATTTTAGTGCATCTCAATTCTCATTTATCAGAGTACCCAATATTCCAACAACTTGAAACTATGCATGGGCAGGTGTTGCAATAGCTAATCAATCACATGTTCCAGTCAAATCTAATTGATATAATCAAATTATTGTCAGGTTTCAGGTGTTCCCTGTAAATAGTGTCAGGTGTTCCTATCTAAATACATATCTAAATTACCTTTTACAAAAGTAAAAGCCCACTTTTTGAACAGCAGGACATAGATTATTTAGAATGTACTGTTTCCTTACAGCTCAATGGCTTCATTATATTTGACAAACCCGGGACTGGAACAACTCTAAAACTCGCCAAACAGTATGGACAATAATTAATATAACTGATATAATTTCTGCAACCAAAGAAAGAAGACCCGCATTTAATTCACAACTGAACTGGAAGAAGGTACAAGTTTTATTGTCTACATGTCTCTAAAATACATAGTCACACGTGAAATGCAAATGAAACATAGCAGTTTGAACATTAAAGCAAAGTGAAAGTTTAAAATGTATGATAAATTGTTCTATAGGAAGGTAAGACTTTAATTCATAGGGCTACCTCAAGTGTTTTTTTCAAGAACTACAAAAAGATAATGATTTTTTAAATGTTTTTATTTTATTTTTTTATATATGCAATTATTGTTAATTATTTAGTATTGACCTAAATTAATAAAACATTATTGTAGAATTGCTGTAAAGGTTAAAAAAAGTCACCTGTACATAAAATTTATAATACACATAATTTTAATCTTTAATAATTTTAATACATTTTCCCACTTTCTCACATCATGCTATACATGACACTGCTGTTTTATTAATTTATGTGATTTTAGTTGCTCTTTGACAATAACTCTTAAAATTCCATTAACTGTCAGCAATTTTCTGAAAGATTTAATATCAGAAGTGCTTTAGGTAATGAAATCAATAATACTTTAAAATCTATATGAACAAATGAAATTTTATCTTGTCACAGTGTAAGCTGGATCAGTAGAATTGCCTGGAATCAATTTAGGAAAATCTAACATCCAAGAGTTAATTTGTCATAAACATGTTGCTCAATAAATGTTGTTGTGCGATTTTATCCTACAGTTGGCTCTGAGATCTGGTTATGCAGTGGATGATTTTTGAATAAACTATAAAGATGAACTAAGTTTATGTATTCATCTTCTGGTCGAGATAGTCATGAAACACCTTCTAAGGTGGTCAATGATAGAAAAGGATAACTGTTAAACTGCATTCTGGGATGAGAACTACAAGCAAGACGTAAAACAACCAGGGTATCCATTTATTGTATTGTTTATTTTTGTTATTTAGGAGAGGTGACATTTTTGGCACATTTCTGGTGGAAACTGTTTCTGATTATGCCTCCTCTGCAGTAGCATCAACAACCTAGCATCAACCCACCAGTCACGTTCTCCCATGCTTGTGTTTAACTGCCACAGAGCAATTTCTATCTCAGCAAGGATCTGGGTAGGGCAATATTCGAGAGCAGTAAGAAGAGGGTTTTAGTATAACTGACATGAAAGTCAAAACAGACTGTGAAGTCAAACTAAGCAAGGAAATATTTTCACTTTATGCTTTGATCGCCTAAACAAAGTAGTTAAAACGAAGTATTACTTTCTGTACCTTACAGTAAAACTAAAGCTATTGCTGTTAAATTTACTTTTAAGTTTCAAGTTTGATCCTTTTAAATCTATATTGGTGTCTATCAGTTATCCCAACAGTACAAATTTGAGTAATGTATGAAATGTTGTATGAACTGGAAAGCATTTACCCATCACATTTGAGTAGCATTATCAAGGCCATAATTTCACCATTTAGAAAAAAATATGAATGTGATTTTTAAGAGCAAAATCAACAGAAGGCAGATATAATACCAGATCATCTAGTTCTACTGCCAGAAAAATGAGTTCCACTTAATTAAGAAAAAAGGTTTTTGTGCATTTCTATTTTTCAAATTCTGAATTCTGAAATTTACGAGCCTGAATAATGTACTTGTCTCTTTGTAGTCCCATTCATTTTGAATATCTGATTCATATCTGAAGTTCTAGCCTTGGTTTAGAAAATTGTTTTTGTATTGAATTTTTAAATTAGTAACAGTTTAATTACATCGAGAGACTTAAATTTACTCCAGATTTAAAACAGGTCACTTTCACACGTGAATAGTTAAACATATTTCATGGACAGTCTTGGTTTTTGTTGTGCTGTTGCTAAAATCAGCATCTAGTTGCTTGGTACATTTCTAAAAAGTCTTGTAACCTTTTTAGCATGGAAGTTCTATGTCAGTTGCATACACACATTTACTCAAATTCAGGTGTGTAAAGAATAAAAATTTATTATCTACACAAATACACATGCTTCTTTGTGACTTCGGAGCCATATCTGGACATGCTGAACTGTTGTCTTGGAAACTGACTTCTTTTCTCATGTTAGCTATTGATGCTCATGCAGATGGGAGGCGCTCAGAATAAACACCATTTATAAAATAAGAGTGCATTGATAGTGCACATTTACTCCTTTTGGAAAATGTGTTGATCCATTGTTTAAATGCCACACACTTTTAAAAAACTCTGAGTATATGATGAACTCTATTTATTCTTTGTGAAATGCTCAAGGTCAAGTTACACCAATGACAATGAATTCTAATATAGGCCGGGAGTCATGTGTGTCAGTAAAAGAGCGCATTTGTGGCAAATGCCATTGCTCAAGCTGACCCCTGGGTGTTGTGAGCGTGACTCAAAAAGCCATTTGTTGGAGGTAAATTTTTATACATCAGCAGATCTCTTACAAACATGTCATTGGATCGCTTTCTACTTATTCCCAGAGATGGGGGTTATTTTTGAAAACATGG
Source organism: Hiodon tergisus (assembly GCA_025775045.1). Lineage (NCBI taxonomy): Eukaryota > Metazoa > Chordata > Actinopteri > Hiodontiformes > Hiodontidae > Hiodon > Hiodon tergisus. Next base: position 15,500 of record JAOVYW010002356.1, read on the forward strand.
CATCCATTTTAATCTCTTTGTGCATCCATAAACAAAATCCTGGTGTGAATAATAATGTGAATGCTCAAATTATATATATATATATATATATATATAATACTATCTCTTGGTGATTGGGTTCATCCAGAACACCGTCACAGAGAACTATGTTGCCCAGGTAATTACCTGGGTAAATGATGGAATATAGCTCTCAAATTAACCATGTTATTGGGAACTATAAATAGATAATTTAATAAACCCCTTTTATGCCCAGTGGTAATACAGGTGAACTTTAGCAGATTCAGTGAGGCTCCCAATCCTTCTGCTGAATATTCTGTAGAAAAAAGAAAAAAAACTAACATGGGTCACAGACTAATGCAGGTCACAGACTTTTATTTTAAATGTTTGATGAGGCGTAACGGCATGCCAGTAGTCAAGGGAATAATGAGAAGCTTGGTTCCTGGCCTTCGTCTCTGTTATTAGTTTCTGAATGTAATGTGGCATGTTAGTTTTATTTGTGAGGTTTGCTTGTAGACTCACTGGAAGGGGCTTTTAAACTTTTTAGGACAGTTTCTGAAATCTGGGCAGTGGCAGTAAAAGGAATTTGATTGTTCAGTAGTATTAGTAGTATCAATCAATTGTATTAGCTATGTTTGCACTGATCCTTAATGATGAGGAAAAAATACTTTTTTTAAAGCTGTACGGCAAGGTGCAATAAAATAAAAAAAAGAGTTGCCTTTAACTCAGTCTATTCTTCTAGATAATTCTGACATTGTAATAGTGGGAGTCTAGGGGATATTTCCAGATCCAATAAAGGTTAGATACAAAAATAGATTAAGCCACACCTTAAAGTAGGACTAGATAATTAAGTATTAACAACAGTTTATCCATGTACCTGTATGCAAGTACATTATAGTTACAGAGAGGGTTGAAGCAGGGTGTGGAATTAGAGGCCTGGATGACAGGTGTGGAAACTTTCTCTAGTACCAATAAATTACAACCGACTTAAGACAGAACTAAAGCAACGCTGGGTTTTCCATCAATGGCCTTATAAACCACTTCGAACAGAAGCATCTGCTAAATCTGTAAACATATTATAAAGTTTCTTTTGGTTCCGCTTTGACATACAGATTTCCTTGTGAAGTTTCACTCATCCATTACAGTATTTAACGGCATGAGTAAAGATCTTCTCATCCTCCGTCAGACAACTCCCCTCGAGTCATATGTATCTATTCAGCGCTGAAATACTAAAGATGACAGGAAATAAAAAATGGAGACACAGATAGAAACATTGGCATTTGCTATTGCTGACATGACTATTTTCTATTCTCCATTAGAGACTAAATAAAATACAAATAAAAATAGAAGACACAGGAAGATATCTTAATCCTCAGCTTCCATTTTTTGTGAAAATTTTTTATTTGATATTAATGAATTAACAATTAAGACAAATTAAAACCCAAGTCCATGCTGCAGGAAAAAATTAAATAAAATACATACATACAGTGCCCGCAAGAATTGTTACCACCCTGCGTAAATACGAACAAAGAAGGCTGAGACAAAAATGTCATTATTGTTTCAATCAGCTTTATCCTAATATATCAAAAATATGAGATCCATTCATTTATTTCAGTCCTTTTCATTCATTTAACCTAATAATAATGTTTTAAAAAAATTTTTATAACAATAAAATATCAAGAAATATGTATTTTTATATTATGGTTTGGTGACAGCAAAGGCTTTCTTTTGACATTTAGCTTGTTGTCATGGAGGTGGGGTCTAATTGTTGTTTTTGGAGACACCTACATATTGAGGATTTGGAAAAATATATGAATTAAATAAGCTATAGGACATAGCAACAGCTTGTCCACAGAAAAACAAAGGGGTGTGTGAGTGCGTGCGTGCGTGTGTGTGTGTGTGTGCGTGTGTGCATATGTGAAGACATGAGAACTAAACATCTGGCCAATATATAGCAGATGCATGCTTGTAATCTGGTTGAATCCCTATCCTTAATATCTGACAGGCTAACATTGGAGTTATATTTAGTACTGATTTGAAGATATTGTCTGCAGCAGTAAACACTTCACTTCTTAGCAGAAAAAAACACTTGGGGGAAATAGATCTGTTATTCTGAAATGTAGTATTTGTATGCTGTTGTTTTTTTTCTTAATTAACATGGGACAGCTTTTCAGAGTAATTTCCTAGCACTGGTGATTCTATTAACTAGAATAACGAATCTGGTGCATCTTCTTTGGAGCACATGGTCATAATTTGTGTAGTTGAAACATTCCAGAATTTACATGCATTGCTGTGGGTTTAATGCTCTGAAAACTACTACTGAGCATCATAAAACATCCCAGAGCATTTACCGAAATTAAGTATATGAGGGAAATCCTGGGCATTTGGCTTACTGCATGTTAGCCTCAAGGTGTGATTATGGATGTTCTGATGGGAAGTCTCTGATGCGAGTTGGGGATTATGCAAATTATTGCATTGGAAAGACATAATGAGATGTATACTTAAAAAAGGAAAACGGCAGTAATTACAAGAAAAATAACAGCTGAATTATTTTCAACAGATTTAACAAACGTACATTATTAACCTGATAAATCTGTTGGTATTTTATTAATCACAAGATCTTATAAGCACATTCATTATTTATATTATTATTATTGCTATTATTATGATTGTTATTAGTAGTAGGTAGCGGCAGTAGTATTAGAAATAGAATTGTTGGTGTTAATATAATTAGATTAGATAATTAGTAGATTGCATTTCTGCTGTTCAAATACAGAGAAATATTTTTGGAACAATAAATACATATGTCAACTCATAAATGACAAAACAAATATAATATGTAAATGTATCTATTGAAAACTCGGCACTAAAACGTGAAAACCCGTCCACCTGTTAACATGCATACTGTAGACTACATGATGACAGAGCCGGACATATCCCTCACAATATAAAAATATGCTCAAAATTAAATTAAAATGTGCCAGATTTGGTCCCCCCCAATGTTGACTCCTTGGCTACGTCTCTGCTTGACGATGTGTCCGTATCATTGTCGGTCTACTTTTGCTCACGCCCACACTCACCTGCGATACTCCCGGTGTTTGCCTCCTTGTGTCCTCGCAGATAACCCATCTCAGACTTCCCAGACCTCTGTCAGTATCCGCATCTTGGACGTTAATGATAACCCCCCTGAACTGGCGACCCCCTACGAAGCCACCATCTGTGAGGACGCCAAGCCAGGCCAGGTAAGAGCTCTTTTAAACCACAACTGAGCAGGAAAACCATGCAGAGTTAAACTGTATATAAATAAATTAAAATATAAAGGACAGCGGCATTCACCACTCTAATGTCAAATGGAGAAGATATTGCATCTGAAATGGCCTTGCTTTTTTGTATTATGTGGGGTTCTTGGATCTACCATTGTTTTTTTCAGACTGGTCTCTGACATGGTAGGAGTTCCTTCCTAAGAACTTAGCTTTCCCCACCACTGAACAAGACACGGCAAAGGATTGAATCAATTCAAATCAAGGAATCGTTATTCCTACCACTAAAATGCATTACAGTACAAAGCACTTTGGCAGACATTAAGGATTATGCGCTTTCATAGAGTGTTTTTTTTTTTTATGGCCAAAGGAAAGAGGGTCATTACAGAAGATAAGAAAGACCTTTGATGCTGCTGTCCTCTTGGAAAGTTACTCCAATAGAATCTACTCTAAATTTTGTTTTCCGGTTTTCCGATGTAGAGATAAAACCAATTACTGCGATAAACAGACTAGAAGCACCGTGTTGCATATGTATAATATGATAGTGAGGCCACCTCCCTGGTCCTGAGAAACTTTCTCATTACCTTATCACCTTATCGGTGCGTTAAACCACACCTCAGAGAAGTAAGAGTTTTGCTTTTTAAATGGAACCTCAAATATGTAATTTTCCCTCTCTAACCCTGGTGCAGAATACAATTAATACCAAGCCATCAATTCCAAAGGTCAGTTCCAGTGGAAATAGAGTAAAGGACATGCAGAGGATAGAAAGCGTTAGCATAATGGAGAGAGCATCTCGTCTTCTCCCACCCCTTTTCATTCCCATTCCAGTAATTTCACAGGAGCTCTGCTTCACTTGACAACTGAGAAATTGGTAGAAAATGTGTTATCTCTAGGTCAAGAGTTTTTATTGTTTGATACATGTTGTCTTGCCCTTTAATGACTATTCTGACTTTTCCTATTCTGTAATTCTCGGTTTGATCCTTGAACATTTTTAACAATCTTTTTTTTTTCCCTATTGCTATTCCTTACGCAAGCGACCAAAATACGTCTTGGAGACAACAATCTCAATGGCAGCCATCACAGTTAATCATAAACACTAAAGAGAGCCCTTTGTTTGGAGTATTCTTATCGAACAGTATTTTCACACTGTGCACACTCTGTGGCACAAGGCGGATTAGCAGAACCTTCATAGAATAACATTAATAAATGCATAGATATACAGGCTCCATCATTAGCTGTTATACATGGAAAGCATTTTCTGCATATTCATTAACACAGGAAAAATAAAAGACAGGTTTGCAAGAGGACCGAGGAGAGGTGATAAGTCATTTACCATGACAGTTCTCTAATCCATTAATAGAACACTGATGCAGAAGGTGTACTTAAATCTAGTTTTTAGTGTCAGCTAAAAGTGTTAAATAGATCAAACTGAAGGCATTTAGTTTTAAAATTGAGAGGGGCATCAGGCAAAATTTTAAATCATATTATTAAATGGTAGAGTACAACAGAAAAGCTGTAATACCCTTGCGCGAGGTACTTAACCTAAATTGCTCCAGTAAATATCTAACTGCATTAAAAAATAGCTATGCGAGTTTCTCTGGATCAGACTAAAAATGTTATTGTTAAATCTATGAACATCGGTTGATAAATCTGTATTTTTAAGGATCCTTGCAGCGAAGCTGTGGGAATCCTATTGGGATTGTTCATTCTTTTAAAAATTATTTTTCCCGCTGGAAGCCTATTGTGATTAGGGTTCAATTAGTGAAGCAGCTGGAAACCTATTGTTATTCTGAATGCTTTTTTTTTTCTTTTTTTCTTCCGTGAGTTTTTCCAAAAATTGGCTTTAATACTCCCATATAATGAATCGTGCTGTAAATTGGCAGGGTCGTTGATGACCATGTGACAAAGTCTCAAAATGAATGCGGTGCCAATCTACCCCATGATGGAGCTATAAAAAGGCTGGATCCAAATCAAAAGTTTTACGACCCGCTGATTGCATCGATGTGGTCACAGCCCAAGTCTTTTGGGTCACTCCGCTTATGAGGAACAAATTTGCCTCATGAAGTCTGCCATGATGGATTGTTCATCATTTAGAATTTTCTGAAAGATCTCTCGAACCTTAAGTTGATTTGACTCTGGCACGTATGTGCTATGTGAAAGCACCAACTAAATTGCAAAGGAAAGGTTTTTGTATGACCAAACATGAAAAAAAAAAAAAAAACTTTTACATGCAGTTGAACTTTGAACATAAAATAGGAAATATGTGCTCATTAAATGCAGCGGTTAATATGTACGTTTAAACAACCACACATTACAGTGACTTCAAATCTGAAATATATATATAGTCTTTGTTCCAGGCCAATATCTCAATTTAGATGGAAAATTACCTGCATTGTAAAATGTCTGATTGACAGCCATTCATTTATAATCTTACCTAAATTACTTTATATTGTAAAATTCACTTGGGGTAATGTATTTGGAACGATAGAGATAACATTCTATCAAGAAAATTACATAAAGTGAAAAGCATGTTTAAAAAACATTTTCCAGTGTATAATACCCCAGCCTCTCAACTCTGTAATCTGATCATGCTGCCTCTCTGCCTATTTGATAGTGTTTCTTCTTCTCCCGGTTACATTTCCCAACAAATGGCAGTCTTCATCCTTTGATGAATGTTGCTGGAAATTGGTAGGGCTATAGGGATGTGACGCAGATTAACCCCATGGTGGCACAAGGAAGCCTGGTATCTCATTTTGTTTTCAAATGATCCATTAGTAATTTTTGATGGTGGCATATTTTAACCGTATCTTGTATTTGACGTTCATTTAGGCAGGAGATAATCAAAAATCACCGCATTCTCTAGCTATAACCAATCACAGTTCCTGGTTAATGCTGTCGCGGTTTGAGAGCGGTGTTGTCAGTGCGTGAAAATGGGTGGTAAAAAAAAGTCCGTGCTCTCCTCTTTTTGTACCACTACATTGGTGCAAGCAATTTGAGGTTATTAAGTGATCACTTATCATTGGATTGAAATACTATGACATTATACTATACATTCTAATGTGTTGTTCATTTCTTTTTACTATCATTAAAATTGAGTTTCATTGACAGTGTAACAAACTGACCGGATGTACCAAAATATGCTTTCGAATTTCTAGTGAAATATCTGACACTAAGGATTAAACGGCACCAAAAAGTTGAATTTAAAAAAGGAAAGTCTGCATACTGCTTTGGTGCTCCCAAAAATATATTTTTAAAAAGGTATTTTCTTTCATGTATTTGTTAATAAATAGTTTTTTTTTGGGAGCATTGAAACAATGTACAGACCTTCCCTGTTTTGTTTTTGATTTACTGCTCAGTTCAGCACCTGTGGAGACATTGACTTTGAATGTGCGCACACTAGAGACATTTTAAACATTGATTTGAATGCCATACAACTTGGTTTTGTTACTTTTCATAGGCAGAACACAAGGAAATATTATTCATATTATAAATACTTCCCGGGGTGTATGATTGTGTCCGCTGTCTTGTGAGAGGAGGGTTTGTCCCCATGTTCCCCCAAGCCTTCTGCAAATACTTCCTATCCATCAGAAACATGCTTCAGATATATTAATTTGCCAGGTATAGAACTAATCAGTAGAAATGTCTTGGATAGAAAAACCCTTACAGGAGCATGTATAATTGAAGCTATATTTCTTACACCTACTAGCCAAACATTAACCTTCTAAACATTAGCCGCCCACCCATTTGATTTCCCTGCTTCGTGCATACATAAGCAATAAAAAAAGAGCCCAGGCCTAGCTTAAGTTTTACTTTACTTTATTTTTCCTAATATGGATTTGCTGGACTCACAAGTCGGGGATTGAGGAATACAGTTCAATAAATACTGGGTGAAATGCAAACATTTTACTTAATTCCATGTGCCCTATCAACGCATGCCTTTTTCCATTATGTGACTGCATTCAGGTTGAATTTGACAGCAGTGAAATCAGATTAGTCACGACCCTGCTTGCATGCAGTTGGATCCCTTTGGAAATGTGTATCAGTCCGTGTTCAAAATAAAAATGAACATAGAGGGAGAAAATGGAGACACAGGTAAAGCACAAGTCTCGGAGGTTGGGATGAAGTTTCTCAGTAGAAACTTAGTTTCTCTATAGAAACAGCTGCGCGGCATAACAAATAGCGTTTCATTTATTTAGACACTTTTGACTGTCCTTCACGTAAAGATGCTTGGACTGCAATTAACTGTTTTCTCTTGTTCTGTTTGCTTAGTAACTGTAACGAGTGAGGGCTTGAACATCGGTTTCTGTTCTTATTCATTTCAGCCGGAGACGACAAACCCCTCTTCGCACGTGACAGTGAACAAACCCATTAGTCAAGCAGCTTCATGTTTGTTTTTGAGTAATAACCATGCGCTTGTGACTTGCAAATTGGGTTTTAATGGAATATTTTCCTTCACAAAAAATCTTGTTTAGCGAATGTTTATGCCTTTTTAAGGAAGTGCACTAGGGGCATAAGCAATATGAAATCAAACATACATCTTTATCGATAACTTGTAGTGGAATTTCATCAATTAAACATGTGCTTCGTATGTAACGGTATCTAATCTTACCTAAGGTATGTAATACACTTGAAAGGTGTGTAGTGAAGAAGTTTAGTCATGGTTTTACCCAATAGCCAACAATCATGGGTGTCATAAATCAACTGATTGTACTTTGTGACTGACCACATTCACTAATGTGAACAACAATAACATGGCCAGCGTTGATGTTGATGGCTTTACGATGCGGTTTCACTATTTTTGTATTCAGATTAACTCAAATGATAAGATTCTGTTCCAGCACCAGAACTAGACGCCCTTCTGCACCACACATTAAGGCAATAAAGTGATGCATACCGCTGATATTTCACCTGTACTTTGGCATGCCCCGTTTCACCCATGGTCTTTGCTGAAATCTGACGTGGTCTCCTTGCCTGGCCTCCTCTGATTGACAGAAGAAACAAGTATGAGTTTTGTGTCTCCCCCCGTTACTTCACTAACCCTGTGGCATTCAACTGACTAAATGCAAAGAGACAGGTATCATATAGTACGGTGTGTTCAGGAAAAGGCTGGATGGAAAGGCAAATACTAAGTATGGCCCCAGGAGGAGAGGCCTGTCAGCTCGACACAAAGTCTTAAAGGATACTTTGTCGGTCGCTGTGACAGAACACAAGGGCTTTGTTCTCCCTCAGGAGAGTACAGCCCTGATGAGGACCGTACAGCCCCTACAACAAAAATACACACAAATATAGTCTAATTCAGTTAAATAATTTAATTAATTCATTATGTGCATATATATATATATGTGTGTGTGTGTGTGTGTGTGTGTGTGTGGGTGGGTGTCTTACATTTACAGCGTATTAGTTTTATATGCCTCTTATTTATTGATTATATGTAAAGTTTATATGAAATACATTTCTAATCTCACAGGAGATTATCACAAGGGTGAATTGCTGAAAGGAATCAATATGACTTATGACATGACCCCTTCAGAATTTCTTGAAAATTGGCAGGCTTTTCACATCATGTCAGCTGTAAAGATATGTCTCTCCTCTGAAGTGCTGGTTTCATTTTTTACCTGTACTTTTTAAGAAATACTTTGTTTTTCACACATCTTAGATAATGTGTGGCACCAATGGATTCCTTTCTACAGAACTTATTTGCAGAGTTAAATCATTTACTGTTAAAGAGAAACGGTACCACATACCGCTGTCAGTAAAAAGCCATCTCTGAGATTGATACCCTGCAGATGTCAGGAAGAAAAGATAAAGTAAATGTATTACAATCATCACGTTACAGCCACAGCTAAAACCAGTAATGCAAGTGTGTTATTGCTTATAAATTGCTATGCTGGTTATTTGAAGTTAACTCCCGCAAATGAGAACACAGATACAATCGCAGGACCTTCAGTCTATGCCAGCCGTTAAGGAGAAGCGGTTGTTTTGGGAATATCTTCTGTTCTTCCTTTCCAGCATTGCTTGAGATTTAAGGGTTAGTAAGGCAACTGACTGACAGAAATCCAATTAAGCGATTGAGCTTCAGGAAGTTACATTTGCTACCCAATAAACTCCCACGTACTCGCAAAGCCCCCAAGAGGGCATTGTGAGTGTTTCCATTATAGATCCTTTTCTGTTGTTTTTCTGTCTTCCGTGTTGGGTTTTGAAACAAATACGAATTATTTGCTCTTAAAAATGTGTCTTTAAAGAATCGTCAGTATTGACGATGGTAGGATAGGGCTTCGTATGATGCGGTCCAGTATGGCAGTGCCCATTGCTTATGCTGTTCGAAACGTTTGGTCGAAATGCTGTAAGATGAAAGAATGCGGTCGTCATGGGTTATGTTTGAGTCTTTTTGTCAGTTTGCTTTACGCGGTTGTGTGGATGCTGACGCGTGTTAACATTTTCAGGGTGAGAGGAGAGAAAAGAGGGGGCCTCTAAAAATAACTTCGATATCACTTTAGGATCATGGGCCATTTGGACCAAATTAGGTGTGTGGTCTGACCCTACCCTGTACTTTGTGAAATCTGGTTTAGTCTAGTGACTAGTTTGTTCATCAGAAAGTACAATGAAAAGTACATAACGTTATACTAATGGTCTATTCATCAATAATATCATACGATTTCCGACATGGTGTCAGAATGTGGACCGAGAACATACGCTAAAGGCCGTGAGCCATATTTCTCATGATATTGCAGAAACTCACCCTGGAGCTCATTTAAGGCTGTGAGATTGGACTGACCTGTTTTTGTCTAAGCCTCTTGTCCAGACAGGGTTGTTTGGGGTGAAACACATTGAGTTCTAGCTCAGTCCTTGTCTGAGACTGAAAGCCAAGTCATTTGGCAATTTTGGGAAGCAGGGCTTTTTGAAGCTTCACTAAGCATTAGTGTGTTGTCCTGCTGAGTCAAAAATCCATACGATTAAATTTAGACAAAATAAACGTATTTAAAGTTCGGATTACGTGTGAGATGATAGTGATCAAATGCTTTTTCAATATATATATATATATATACACACACACACACATATAATATCATATTAGCATAACATTATATGTATATATATATATAATTTAATTAAAACACAAACACTATTTATTAACTAAAGTTATGTAACATCTAATGCCTCTGTATGAAAAAGTAATTTCCCCTTTGGACTTAATAACTGCTTATGCCACCTTTAGCTGCAGTAACGGCGCCCTAATGCCTCCTATAGTTATTATAGTATTGATTAGTCTCTCACAGATAAATTCCGCCTCCAGGCGGAACTGCTTCAACAGCCACTACGGGTCACTAATGTCTCAAACTTTCTCCGTTTGAACACTAGGGCTCTGACTGTGGTTTGGTCAGAGCCTTAACCCTTTCAAGACTGAATGTTTTGTGATTGTGGCTATGATGTGCTTCTAGATCTTGTGTGCTAACAACGTATATCTGATGGTGTGGGCTCTTTTGAATGATATTGGGGAGGGCTGGCCCAAATCAGGCCTGATTGTTAACCAAAGTACTCCTATACCTTTAATTGGGTGGAGTCAACTGGCAATAACTGAAGATTGCATGTTTTATTGCGTTGCACACCAATGAAAAGAAAGATGCACCAAACTGCCATCCATATTATGGAAGCACTTATCCAATTCAGGGTTGCCGTGGTCCTGTAGCCTGAACCAGCATCCATAGGTCGCAGGGCTGGGAGCAGCAGACTTAAAATTATTAGTCTGGGTACAAACCATAAATGTTAGCTGGCTAGACAAACCCATCCCTTATCTACAAAACGCAGTGTTATTAAAAAATAAAAAATAATAACAGTCCTGTGTCATTGACTGTCGGAGATACAGACAGTTTGGTAATTTTCATTAAAATCATAGAGGTTTTTTATTAACATGTACTTTGTTTACAAAACGGATAAGAAAAAAATGTAATGCATTTTCCTGCTTACTCCCGATGGTCTGAAATTCTCTGTGAGGCCATTGACAAACATATAATGAGAACAGATTTGTAATTGAACACTGTTTTTAGGTCAATTGCCTGAAGTGGGCTTTATTTATATTTTATTTCACCCCAACTGTAAAAATATCATCCGTTTTGCTTGAGCAGTTGATTTAATGGCCATACAGAATTTTACAGCAACATTCCCCTGTTACTGCTATTTGTGTGAGAGTAGCTCAGAGGTTTTTTTTTTTTTTTTCCAACCCTGATTCATCAGTAATTCATTGAACAACAATGTGGATAGTGTCTATACTAACTGCTTTTTTTTTAAAGATGGAAAAAGGCTTCAGAGAACTTTTTGGGCCTCTCTCCTCAGCTCATTCACACCATCAGCGTGGTTGACAGAGATGAACCACAGTCCGGGCATCGCTTCTACTTCACGCTGGCGCCAGAGGCTGCCAACAACCGCCACTTTACACTCTGGGATGTGAAAGGTGAGTCTGGGTGAAGAGCCCAGATTTCTAATGCTATAGAAACCCTACATGTTGGAATTGCTCTAGTACACATGACGTGTGGCTTACAGAGAGCTCATTTGCCATGCCATGCCCTGCACGAAGGCAACAAGAAGGCAATGGACAGACGCACGGATTTAAGGATACTTTCACTAATGCGATGTTTTGCTGCATGAATGGTTCATCTGCAAGTGTCTTATTTAAACACGAGGAATCCTTAATAAAAATTTAATTTATTTAAATGGTGCTCTGGTTTCAGTTTGGTGGACTGGTGACGGCATGTGGTTGTGTCACTGTGTCCTTAGCGTGTTTGTCTGTCCCGTCATGATGGACTGGTGTCCCATACTGGATTTTCCCTGCCTGTGGCTGATGGGTTAGGCCCCGCCACACTAGACCTTGATATTATATACATATTATATACATATACACAAAAAAACTGCTATATTTTGCATTATCTATCATTTACATATATTTATGTATATATTAGGGCTGTCAAACGATTAAAATAGTTTATCGCGTCAATCGCATGATTTTCTGTAGTTAATCGCAATTAATCGCACTTTTTGAATGTGCTCAAATTTTGCGTACTGTGTTTTATTGTAATGGAAAGAAACACAAAATGATCTGTATCAGAAAGTTTGCTATTGCGTTTGTTAGCTTGCTGCTGGTTGACTTGTCCATTTGCCTCCTGCACACAAACTCTAAAAGAGTAGGCTGCTGCTGTCCTGCATTGCTAGCCCTCTCAGTACTGCTGCCGGCGTCAACTCTGTTTTGCTTGTAAATTATACTTCAGACTCGATGTACTTCGGTGATACACAAATTCACCCTTACAGTAGCTGCAAATAACTTTGCTTTTGATCCATCTCTAAGAGTTTTGCAATAAAACTGGCCGTTTAAAAACCCTTTAGCAGCTTTCTCCAACATTCAAGCTTCCTTAATCAGCAAAGCTTTATCTAAATTCAAGCAGTCGATTAACAAACAAGCGGCAGAGCGTGGAGTTGTTCTGTGAAGTTTTTTCTATCACACACACGGCACAAAATCCTCTGGTGCACACCGGGACTTTCTTTCCCACTTGAAAACCTTTTTCTTTTTCTCTCTTAATTAACTGAATAGGTTACTTCTAAATGGATATGTTCTACTCTCCTCTAGAGGCAGTGTTAGAAAAAAATATTGTTTTAATTCCACAGCTAGAGTCCATGATCTCCAATTACTTTTATTACCCAGCCTCTTGGCACTATCATTCAAACCCAAACTAGATTGTGTCTAAACACATTCATTGTCATGTGTAGCTTTCTTGTTCACTTATTAACATTATTAGACACCAGGACCAGGAGGTGCTAATAGAGTGTGAGTACAATTCTCAATGAGTATTGACCATTTCTTACAGGGGGTTATGTTTCCCAGCACTATATCACTAGAAATAATCATTAACGAACTACAAAGGACACGTAATCATTCATTCTATTTAATTCTCACTTTAAACTGAGAGTGCCATATCCACCAGCAGCCTACCTGTGGTTTTCGCAAAGGATTTGTGTGACATCCACACATAATTATTTCCCGAGAATGTCTGCATTTAGTTGAACCATTTATTTGAGGGTATTAATGTATGTTGACAGTAAGAACAAATCATAATTCATACTTTGCCTATTTTCATGCTGTTTCTGATCAAAATATTTCATTAGCAAAAAGGTATAAATTGCATACTAATTCAACTGTTCAATTCAATTTTTTTGCTATAGTATTTAACGATTTTTTTTTTGGGAGAAACATTCAGTGTTTTTGTGTTTTATTCCACAGAGAAGCATTAAGTCACTATATTTCTGATTAGTCTCCGGCCGGAGCTAATTGTTTTATCTGTGTGCTGGACGCCGCTCCTGGGCAGGCTACTTTTTTACCAAGCTAATGGTGGTTTGGGCGTCTGCTTGTACTCCAGTACATGCTAATAGTACCTTTCGGTACTCAAACACACAATTTTGGTTGGCCAACTCGGATCTTACCTTAAAATGTCCTTTCGTCAGAATTAATTAAATAATTTACAGAGTAAGAAGATCCGGTTAAAGTATATGCTGAAAGGTTCTACGTATTCGGTATTCACTCCAAAGTCCATTGGAGGCCAGTCCAGAGCATGAACAGAACCTGAGATTAAGGGATTAAGGAAATATTCTCTTTATCGTCCCGGATAGAATAAGTAAAGTAAAGGGGATGAAAGCGCCGGGTAGTAAATAGCTTGTCGTTGCAACTTTAAAGCATTCTGACATTTGAAGTGAAATGAATGCATTTGTCACAAGAAAGTAGCAAATTATTTACTGCTATGAAGCTGACCAGTAATGTCCCATTTGTTTTTTTTAATAAGCTTTTATCTATTATGAGTCTAAAAGAGTAGTCCTGTTGGTAGGAATGGGGACAATTTACTAAAGCCGTGGTTTTTAGATGAATGCCAGAATGATTGTAAAAGACATTTAAAAATGTGCATGGGTAGACCGGTCATTTTTAATCTTTTATTTTGGCAGTGACTGGGTTCTCATAATCATAGATGCAATATGTTAGCGAGTTCCGAAGTGGAACAAAAGCACCAATTTCTCTGTTCAAAGCTTTGTTTTCTCTGACTCCAGAATGAAACATGTAGTAGTTGAGCAAGATCATTTGGTGCTGGGCTATTTAGCGCTTTAAAAAGATTAATAACAGTGTCTACTAGTGAATGCAAACCCTTTATAGGGAGTCAATGCATTGTTTTCCCTGATAGTTATACATGTAAACACCCTGGCAGTAGGGTTCCGGGAATATTGAATCCTGCCCGGGGCTCTAACTAAGACAGCACTGAGTCGAGAGTTGCAAAGGTCAAGATTTGAGGAATAAAAAGCCTAGAACTCACCCTCTCCTCTTTGATTGAGACAAACCTGATGACAGTGCCAAGATTCACCTGCAAAAACATCAATTATGAACATTGAAAAATTCAACCAGTGTTTTACGTAATGAAAAACATAATATCTATGTAACCAAACATAGAGGTATGTGAGGTATGTAGCTTTAAAAAGAAGCATAATGAATTAATTTAATGTTCAAAATGTATTTGAATTGTGTGTTTTGAGGCCATCTCCATGAAAAGTCAGCAACGTAATCAAGAGGGATTGTAGATGTTCTTTGTGTTCTGCGCTCTTACAAGTTCCATCACAAGTTCACCGTCACGTTCAAGCAACGTGGCACCAATCTAGACGCTCCTAAACGTGCGCTTACACTCGTGTCCTAAAAGGAAATAAGCCTCATAGTTAATTTCTGTCAACCTGGGTCTAAATGGAATCTGATTATGCAATGTGTCCTGTTTTATCGCAAATATAAATTGATGTAATATATTTTTTGTGTTTTAGTTATATGTATGGTAAATGAGATGCCGGTGACCTGCAGCATGCAATTAGTTCAATTTCACGTTGAACATTTTAAATTAATTTTTGCAAGTATCAACCAGTAGATTTATTGCTCTTATGGCAAGCCAAATTGTTATGTAGAGATACCCCAAAATTGAATTGCTGGTATCTCAAACTAAGACAACTGCAAGATATCTCAAATTAAATTTCAGATCTCACTAACTGACTTCCTGTCTAATTTGAGATATCTTGAGATATGTTGACTTTCAGATATCTCAAATGAAACAGAGAGCATTCAATATAGAAATTAAATTTGAATGGAAAATGCTGCTGCGTCTGCCCTTGCACAATCACACAGTGAGGTGAGAACAACTCTCGCTCCTCTGCAGTTGTACAACCCATCAGTGTATTTTCATAGACTCCGCACCTCTTATTCAAGGCAAATCCGCTAACCTGCTACAACAAGCAGAACAAGCAGAGGCAAATAATTTTTTTTTAATGATTACCTCTCTTCTCATCGCTTTGGAATGGCTAGCTCTTCGACGAGATATTTTTCTGTGGAAGATGTTTTGGAGAAAGTGCGAAGGAGTTCGTCTGGTCCGGACAATGCGGAATCCAAGGCTGAGGATTTATTTCTGAGTGGATTAGATCCAGACCAGGACATGTAAGTAACCAAATAAATGTCTCGTTGTTGATTTTGATCTTGGTCATTTCTGCTGTTTGAGTAATGCATACATTCAGTTGTGTCCAACCGGGTATATTGTATACAGTTGTAATTGTCCCATGTGAGTGTTTTCAGATAATTTTGACAATAGCATGGTTGACGTAGAGTTATGAAACAAACAAATCATGCAGTTAATTCAAAATATATATATTTAATATGTTAGCACTTGTCGATAACGATAAAGCCTATTTCCAATGTACTTGCTTGCGTGACATTGTATGAAACAAAAGGAAAATGAAATATGTTGAAATTTGTCTGCATGTTTGTATGTTTCATATATTAAATACATTTCTTTTTTCTTAGAGAGGAGTCCGAGTCTGGAGAGCTACAAAGATTATTTTGTAAAAAGTTTGATTTGTAAATAAACATTTGCAGTATTTTAATGTCTCTGTGTTATTGGTTGTTTTACATCCTGAAAACCAAATCTGGTTCTTTTGCAGAGTAAAGCTTTTGTTCTGTTTTACATAAAAAAGTGACATTTTGGGGAATGTTTCCAAAGCAAAAAAAAATCAAAGCCTGCCACTAGTTATTGCCAAATGTAGAATCTAGGTTAATTACAAATATATGTATAAAATAGGCCATAGATAACAACACAATATATGTAGATATTACATATTAATATATACATATCACATATTTCAATACAATAATTTTTAGTTATAAAGTGTATCCTGAAATATTTTCTTATTCTTCGCATTGACCAGAATAGAGTTTTACTCTTCATGTCATGAAGGTAGGGTTCACGTGAGCCTCCAGGGACAGAACAGGGGTTGTAAAGCGACACAATCACAGTTCATTAGGGAAAGAACCAGAATTAAATGGATCTGCAAATGTCACAGGGATGACATTTCGAAAGGTCACCCATTGTCATATAAAGTACCGTCATATGCTTTAAAGCCAAATAAAATACAACATTAATGAATCAGAAACCAAACACACACACACAAACACGCACCTGTAATATCACAGAGGCACTAGACATTCACAAGCACAAGTCAGTGCCGATTCGTTGCGTTCACATCATTTTCGCAACAAAAGCTCAGTAGAACCCGAAAATTTTTCGGTTTATACCGAAAATTACTGGCCCTTTGCCAATCATACCTCAAAATACTGGATGTGTTTATTATATATATATATGAACATGTTGTGTCCCTTTTTCCCATTGAGATTTGTTTTGTACGATATTCCCTACATATTTATATTATTTGTTTGGTTGAGTCCTGGGCAGCAGAGCCTCATTACTGAGTATATGGCTTTTCGTTTTGTGAAAAACATCCCCAACCCACCCTTTTATAGAGGGTTGGTATGGCGTATAAAAAAGTCTCGAGATGTCTACCGGTTGATCAGAAATCTATTCTAAACATTTGCAAAAAAATTTTTTTTAGTTTTATGAGTTTTATGACTCATTAACGGCAAGGGTATTCTTAGAGTAAGGTGAGAAACCCTAAAGAAACCCTAACTTTGAAGTTTTTCAAAGGGAAATTGTTTTTTTTTTGTTTTTTTGTTTAAGAGAATAACATTAAGTATCCTTCAAAAGGAATATGTAAAAAATATATTTTATTTACTAACTGCATTTGTGAAAAAAAAAAAAAAAGGCATAACTATTGTAGGCTCTGCACACAAATTCAAAACCAACCACTGTTCCAGTGTTGCACTTTTGGTTTACTGAGCTTTAATTGGTTATTCTTCATGAGAACATAATATCATCATGAGAACATAATATGTGTGTCTATGACTGATTTTTTTCACTGAAGTTTGACTCCTCAATCGAACCCTTTAGATCCTACACGTTTTAAAAGAACATAGTTGGCCCTTTTCAAGAGAATTCAAATCATTATAGATATATATTTTCTTATCCTGGCTGAGGAAAGGGCTGAAGAACACTGTTGCCCTCTCTCACTCCAACCCCCAGAAGCCACAGTTGACTGAGTCAACAGTCATTAGTATCTGATTGGTCTGGTAACATCACATTGGCAATGAATAGATCTACCCTTAACTTGAAAAAAAATTAATTTGTATTGAAACAAACAGTGTTTAGTCAAGTTCATGGCACAGCAAAAAAGACAAGTGGGTTTGCTGAGATCCAAAATCATTTCACCTCCTCTCCACCCCAATTTCTTGCAAACAGTTTCCTTATCAAGCCAAACAGGATTATTTTTTGGCAAATCCCCCCTTTAGAGATATGTTCATAACTGGATGTGACACGCGGCCACATCAAAATTGATCTGACACAATGAAAATGTCAGGAGTGAAAGCCAGGGAAATGTCAGGGGGGGTGAAGCCCGCTGCATCTCGTCTCACGTGCCAGTGCGTGGCCTTCTGCACGGGCGCACATGAAATCTGCCTCTCCGACTTAATCACCCCCTTTCCCCTCCCGCCAATGCTGCCGCAAATTTCTGTTTTTCATTTACCCTTCCAACTTCCTTCCTCTCACTGTACTTTTATTTTCACGGACACGTTTGTCATCCTGTCACATCCAATATGTCACTTTCTTTTCCGCTATCACAGCACCACATTGCATTCCATCTTTTTGAGCTTTGACACGTGAGGACAAACATTCACTCTTTTTTCCCCCAAAAAACTTTGAGGCACCGTTATAACAAACCGTGGTTTTTCTTCCTTAAAATAAACCTAGATGAAACAACTTTATTTGATGGTGCAGATGGTGGCAATCTTTGATATCTATATTCTAAAAAAAAAAAAACGTTAATATGTATGAATTATTACATCACTACGACCGATCTGTAATTTAATAACAAGTGGTATAGAGGAAAATAACAAAGAACATGACATTATATAAAATTGCACACCATTACTTGCTCCCAGCACTGATGACACCTGTTCTAGCTGTGCATAGACACGTTTACCAGTTTACCTGCATGTTGACAACAGTATCAATGCACAAACAAAACACTGATCACGGTGCCCGGTGTTGTTGTTAAAATGCAGCCTTATGTAGCCTACAAAAATGTTTATTTTGGATGGCATGAGAACTGATCAGTAACGTGACAGGGAAAACTCAGTAAAGCCACTGCTCCAGTGTTGAAATCCTGTCATTAAGGTTTCGAACAACCCGGAAATGAAAATTATGCAGCAGACTTGTGACGTGAGATATTTCTCTGACAAGTGTAAAGGAAAGTGTTGCCAGCATTGACTTCAAGACAATTAAAAAAGAGATTAAGCTATCTAAGCTAGCTAAAGTAAGGTTTGTGTTGCCTAGCAGCTCTGCTTCGTTTGTCAGTTCTATGATAATTGGGCACTATATTTTCTGCCGGGGGATGTATTCCTATTTATTTATAAAAGTATTTCATATTGTTTTCCAAAGTGGTGACTGTTTTAAAAAAAAGCAAAAAGGCAGTCGTTGCTGTACCATCGATACCCATGTTGCCTATCAACACACTTTTAATAGCGCTTCAGAATTTCTTATCCCTCATTGCTCATTCCTCAAGCATAATATTAGTCTAAATATTGTAGCAATTATATATGCTAATATACGTGTTTCTGGGGTACCACACTCAGCTGAGTCAGACTGGCCCTGGATGAAGCCATGGGGCGTGTTCTCAGGGCTGCCAATGGG
The DNA here is from genome assembly GCA_025775045.1 of Hiodon tergisus. Taxonomy (NCBI): domain Eukaryota; kingdom Metazoa; phylum Chordata; class Actinopteri; order Hiodontiformes; family Hiodontidae; genus Hiodon; species Hiodon tergisus. Next base: position 34,890 of record JAOVYW010002356.1, read on the forward strand.
CGTGTCCACATGCTGCATGCCGCGGTTTCTATGTTTTTAATGACTTTCATTCAGGTTGCAGAGTATGCTATAAATGCCTGCTGTGCATTAATGAAATGTGATGTTATATAGAGAGCAAGAACTAAAACATATGAGCAGGAAAACGTGGTGTGGGGGGCTTTATAAATGCAATGGGATCCCAGTGCAGCATTCATTGTACTGGATATGTCAATATATATATATATTTAAAAAAAATAATCTATTTCCCACATTTAATCTTTAATCTTTATGCTCCCAAATTTCTTGTTCCTCACTAAGAGAAAGGGAGAAATATTCTAAATAACATGATATGTTTCTGTATTATCAAATCGGTCTGCTCAGCAGTTGATGCTTACAATATCACAAAGAGACAACGTTAAACGTTTATGTGCTGTAGTCCTTTTTAGATTCAAATGTGAATATTCCCTGTTTAGCTTTTTCCATTTAATTTACTCTTTGGTTCAATTGAATCAAAACAACTACAAATTCGGAACAGGACAGATTACTGAAATCACCCAGACATCAAGTGAGGAAAGACGTATACCCCAAATGGAAACCTGTGCTGTATTGTAATTTGCTAGGGGCCATCTGGCTTCTCAAAAAGCAGTTCAGCTTTGAGGTTAGATAATGATTTAAAAATTCCCAGTTCGCAGCAATGTTCCTCCACATAAACAAAGGTGAAAATATGATGGATACATGTCTGTGAGTAATAGCTGCATCGGTGACAGTGATGTATTCTCCTACGTGATGGATTGCATGTTGCCTAATATGGGATTCTGTCAACTGTGTCAATTTTCACGACTTCTGCAGTTTTCAGTCCATTTGTCAAAGACTTCTCTATATTGTTTATACATGCCCCTATCCACCTAGTGATTCATTAAATGGCTGCTTGCCATTTTCCGCATTGTAAAATTCTTGTGTAATCCCATGGTGTCTACTTTTCATAGATGAGAATATAAATATTTGCAAAAAGGCAAACGTATAATATAGGGCCAAGGACAAAATATGTTGACAGAGTGAGTTTCTACATCATACATCATAAAATAAGAATAAACTACTTTATCTTTTTTGTATGACAAAATAAATGCAATTTCCAGCAGTTCTTCTTCTTTAAAACTTTATGTTATTTCCCTTGAACAATCCGCCACTGATCAGTTGACATTCTTTTGTTCTGCAGACAACACAGCAGGCATCAGGACACAGCGCACAGGATTCAACAGACACGAGCAGAACGTCTACCTGTTGCCCATTCTGGTGGTGGATAGTGGGCCGCCCGCCCTCAGCAGCACAGGCACCCTGACCATCCATGTGTGTGGCTGTGACACTGAGGGTGCCATCCAGTCCTGCAATGCGACAGCCTACGCCATGTCGGCTGCACTCAGCCCTGGAGCCCTCATAGCTCTGCTGGTTTGCATGCTCATTCTCATCGGTAAGTCACAACAAACGGTGTTACATTCTACTGCTGTGTTATACATTGCTTTTTTAAATGGTGACCAATGCTTTTGCGGGAGACTTACATTCTGATGGACTGCTTCCAAAGGATTCGATTAATATTAGATAATATTCAATATTGGAATTGGCCTTTTTTTTTTTTTTCTTCGTGTTTTGTCCGCAGCTTGGAATTGTAAGTTTTGCTAGTGAATCTCTGCTCATCACCATTAATCCTACCTCCACGCACAAGGAGGGTGAGAAAGTTCATTGAAGAATTCTCCACAAATCCTAGTTTCTTTCGAGCTACCCATCTCTTTTAAACTCTGCAGGCTAAAAAGTTCGCGCAAGAGGTAAGCACCGTGTTGAAGAGGGAAGCATGCCCCGCTCCAGAAGCCGACAGGAAACACTGGTTAGCGACTAGCTCAGAGAAACCCTGTCAATTTCAGTCAACCTACCACAGGCGGCACCCTGACAATTGTGCACCGCCATTGTGCTATCCCAGGAACAATCAGGCATATGACATGACGGATGGATTCAAACTTGCGAATTACAGCTCATAGGGCTCAATCTCTGAGTGCTTTTACTGACTGAGCCATTTAGAAGGCAGTTTCTGCAAAGGGAATCGCCCCTGATAAGGATATTTTTGGATATGCATATTATTCAGCAAAAAATTGGATAAGGGGCATATTTATCATAGAGAAATAAATAAAAATTGTTTATTTTCATACTTCTGGGCATAACTGGATAAGATGAACAGATAATGTTGTTACGGAGCTAAAATTGAGATGTCTTCAAAAGGAAAAAACAACCCAGAAAACAACTTGTTTCACATCTCTAGCCCATTGATGTCTCCATTTGCTTGGATGTGTTCAGGTTAATGGATTGTCTCCCTTTTATCGCTCGACTCACTTCTCCTGTTAGGTTTTTGAAGGTTCAAATATCATGCAGAAAGGCTAAAAACCAGAACGAATTACATAAAAGACGATCAATTTTACATTTTCACTCTACCGGTGACTTTGATGCTGAACGTCCTGTTCCTGGAATTGGGGGAAGAAGAAAAAAACAACCTTTTGTTCAAACATATATATATATATATATATATATACACACGTATGAGAGAGAGAGAGAAAGAGAGAGAGTGACAGAGATACACCGTGTCATATTTTAAAGTTAAGTAGGACTGATTGACTTTTTGCGTTAGAAGAAAAGTTGTCGCAATGTCACTCACTCTCATTCTCTTCTGTTGCATCTAAAAATCTTCCTTTGGGTCTTTCTATGTCCTCATGTCTTTTACCCGACCAACCATATGCTATTGTTATTAATTTTAATGAACGGATGCTTTAATATTGTGTTTGACATGTCTTACGTAATCTCAAACTCCAAAATATATTTTATTCAGTAGACTTTTAAAAGCTTTTTAAAAGAGAACATGCAAACAGTAAAAAGTGGAGGTTAGAAATGCACTAAGCATTGCAGAAAATCAGCAGGAGTTAGGGTTGAAGGAGTTGATTAGATCTTACTGGCAATTAATGTCCTTCAAACACAACTAAGATTTTGAATACTGGGTATTGGCAGTTTACGGATCCATGGAGGAATTTAATCAGTCCTACGATATAAAAAAAAAAAACTGTCAAAATATTTTTTAAACCGTACCAATTCGATTAACATGCATAAATATGTAGTTGATTGATACTCTTTACTGCTCAGGTCGAATTAGGAACTACAATGAAATATTGGCTGTGTGAACCTGCAGTTAATGGCAGTGTCAGAAAACAAATACATAGCTTTCTAGACATACTTCTCAGCTCTTTTTGATAGCTTATGTTGAGACTTGTCAGGCCTGATAATTAGCCCGATGCATCCCAATAGACAATGTCATTGTTTACGCAATTATAAAACAAGTGTTCTGCTAAGTATTATTTACAGGGCTCATCCTTATTGAGAATTCATGATTTAAACAAGAAAACAGATCTTAAACCAAAACCATTAAATCTGTTGCTCCTGGACCCTAGAAAAAAAATCACCAAAAATCCCTGCTGCGAAGTGCTGATGCATTATGAAGCAAGAATATTTTTTTTTTCACACAATGAAAGCCGTTGGGGAACGCCCAGAAAGCACACATACAATTTGGGACAGCTGATTGTGCAGCTAGATTGAGGCTACTTCGCTACGAATTCTGCCACCATGTGCGAAACCAATTTGAGCCACCAGTCATTTTATACACCCCGCAGGCTGCACAGCTTTTGCGATAGATTTAGCGCCGATAGGAAGAGAAGCGGGTGTCTCCTGTTAGCACAGCCAGCCTGCAGGCGATGAAGGCATTCATCTGAGCAATGCTTGCAAGTATTTCTGTTTGATTTAGCCATGAAAGCAGATTGTGAGGGAAATATCAAACACTATGCAGTGGCTGTAATGTTCACAATATGCCTTCTTAGAATGCCCTGACCTCCAAATCCCTTTACCACAGCCTGCAAACAGCTGATCCCTGTTATGCATGCTATGTGTCTTGCCCATATAATGAGCACAGTTAGAAGAAAATGTTTGGGTTTTTTTTGCAAATTAAGTGTTTCCTAAGAACAAACAGTTGACTTATTGGCAAGCACAATTGAATTTGTAAATATACTGATGGATAGGGGGATTTCTCAGTTTGTACAAAGTGGTTACCAGTTAGGCTCATTCTCCAAACTATTTTCAGTTACCGATCTCCCAGATTAACGTATTTCAAAAAGTTTTTCCTTTTTTTCTTTAATTGTAAGATTGCTTTTTATGTTCTCTGCTTGCAATATTATTTTATAACAGTTAATCTGACAAGGTATATATCTAAAACACCAAAACATTTGAATTTCACATATTATTTTTTTATTTTTTTGTTGTCTACAGTGACTATTGTTGGGTTGTCTGAAATGGCAATTATAAGAAACTCTAGAAAGATAGTTGCCTGTAAATAACTAGCAGCCAATGTATAGGATACAAGAAGAAAGGAATCTCTGCTAGAGAGTGGCATCAATATTAAAAATGGTACTTTAAAAAATGTCATTTTTAACTCAAACAATAGTGGATCAAGAATAGATCCTTGGGGAACACATTGTATTTAAGCCTTGCATAAAGCACAAATTTGACGGTTTCAGACAAGATGAAAGGTAATTATTCATACCACAGAACACTGAACATTGAACAGATCAATAAACAAATAATCACGATAGCTTATCTATTTATCTCAATAAGTATAGCCATGACTGAAATGACTCTGCCTTAATCAGAAAAAAGTACGTTTTTTGTTAAGGTTCAAAGTTTGGTTTTTTCTTTGGTTTTTTTTTGGGATAATTTTTAAAAATGTTTCTGTTTTGTCAGTACTGAGATATGAATAGGCCTGAACTTATTCATATTAGTCATGGCGTGGTCCTTCCCTCCACCATAAAAAAATGGCTTGAGAATTGTGTGATTCAATTGTGTGAGAACAGCCCTGTAATTGTCCTGGAGAGTGAAATCAAAGTCTCTGGGAGCATAACTAAATAATTTGGTTTCTGTTAACGTTCTGATTTGTGTTGTCATTCCAATTAAATGTCCAAATGCAACATATGGGACATTTGGGAGATTTTATATTTTACGTAACTAGCTCCGAAACTCCTTGAAAAAAAACCTTGCCGTGTTAGATTAGAATTCCAGTTGATACTGTACCCAGAGAGCTAATGCACTACCAAAGCCCCTGCGTAAAGAGGCAATGGAGTGTACTACAGGAGTAGCCTAACTTCTAGCTGCTTACCCCTACGAGTAGTGGAGACACCTGTCCTGTCGTTACTGTATTACACAATAGCGGGATGAACAGGTTTATTAATGTGCTCAGCAGGCAGACATCTTACTTCCTCAATGTGGACCATCGTCTGACTTCTTAGCTCCATTACTCTCCGGTTAGATAAGCTAATAGCCAATCAGCACTAAGTATGGTAATTGCCCACAATATTTCATCCCTTTCATTTGTAAAAAACTTTTTTCCCTCTTCTTCACTCTTGTTTTCATTGTTTATCTATTAACTGACATGCACTGCTTGGCTGATACACTGCACACTCCTCAATAATTAATGTATAAAAACACTAGGCATCGATAATATCCATTTCATTATAATATCATCATACGTTTAACCCAGATGCAAACATGCTTCCTGAATAAGGTTGAGGATTTTATCATAGCACTTATTTTGGTGCAGTTTTTGTTTTGCATGCAAAGGCGTGTGGTTAATAACTTCTGGCTGTAATTGCCTGGGTTTGCAGGGCAAAATGGAACCCAGTCTTTGATTCATTAACAGCTGCGCTGGTGATTTGAAACTATCCACAGGCGTCTTGCCATATTTCAGTGAACCGCTGTAGCGATCTTTCTTGTCTGTCTTCTCTTCTAACAGAGATTTAGCAACTTCTACTGTTTTCGACCATTACTCTGGGGGTAATGTGGACTAGTTGTCACATTTTGGAAATCCCAGGAGCGTGTGAAGATCTCAAAATCTTTTGAGCTAAACTGAGGCCGTTGTAAGAGATGACTCTCTCAGGTATCCCATGCCTGGAGAAAGCATATTTCCGTTTTTGAATGACAGCGGTGGATTTGGTGCTTGTAAGCTGCTCCAGAATTCGCCGTAATACTGTTATTACTGCCGTTACTGCATAGGGCTTGTTATTCCGTGTGAACAGATCTGCTGCAACATCCTGCCATGGTCTGACAGGGATCTTGTGAGGTTGTCATTGGCTCTTTAACATTCGCCAGCAGCATTCCAGACAGATAGAGCATCTGCTAACGATTTCCTTGATTTGTTTTCACATGCCAGGCTAAAATAAGATGTCACTTGCTCTTTGTTTACATTTTTCCATTAACACGTGTCCCACATGAATGCACGCCGGCATTTGTTCTCCTGCAGAGCTTGGGAGATGATTATTTTCTCACTTTCCAAGACGATGCCATTCATTTGTGACAATCTCTTTGGTTCCAGTACTTTAAAATGCTTGGTAGGCCTTTTCTCCTTTCTTCCCACCATCCTTCTAGAATTCCTCTGGTCAGCGGGGGGTGAGCTACGCGTCATATTCAGTTTCAGCCTGGATCTGCCTCAGCTTCGCTCAGCGCCATGTGCGCTTGCAAAGCTGTGCCGTCTCTGAAACTCGCTGTCATGGCATGCGGATGCATTCCTGGAAAGCGTGTCCGCTACAGAGATTTCTTCACCTGGGCAATGTACGACGTTGAAATCATACATTTGTATCTGCAGAGTCATTCTCTGGGGTCTTGGTGGGGCCTCTTCCAGGGTTTTTACATGATAGACTCCAGCGGTTTATCATCCAAAATTGATGGGGACCTGATATCCAAACTAGTAAAAATGTCTGTATCCAAAGAGAATAGCAAAAAGCTACTTCTCAGTTTGAACATCATTTGCTTTGCCATCAGTGAACTTTAATGTATAGGCGATGGGCTTTATTTCAGATCCTTGTTTTTAATCCCATCACATTTAAGGCAATGTCCAAAGTAGTTTACCTCTGTGACACCGATAAAGCTCTTCTCTGGGTGAAGAAAAACTCTTCTCGCTTGATCCGTCTAGCGCTGCAGAAAGATTTATTTCATGTCCCTCTTTACTTTGACCATACACCAGGATACTGGCCACGACTCTCTCACAAACTTCATACGTCTTTTTTTTCAATCTTGCGCTGAAACTCATCCTGGGCCGAATGTTGCCGAATGGTGAATGACAAAATCTCTACCGGCTAAATCATGTGTTAAAAGTTGTCAGTTTTGACGATTCTTCTGTAAGTATAATTTACTCAGTATCCTGGCCTTGCATCTATCGCAGTGTCCCCTCTCGTCCTTTTTCCAGAGAAGACCCTAACCCTAACCCTATCTGAAAATTAAACAGTGCTTTTTACTGAATACAAGTCTTCATGTATTACAATGAAACAACATTATTTGGGCATAATTGCTAAGAAGTCCATTGCTGTATATGTAGCCTAAACTTTCAATGGTTAGCTGAGTGGGCCGGGTGACAGAGTGACAACAGCGTTTTGTGACAGACAGCTCAGCAGGAACAGTGGTGGATTATATCTTCAGTAGTGTTTTTACCTGTTGTAGATGTCTTAAACAGTCAAAAAGAGCTTTGTGAGGCTGGAACTGTAAAAGTTGCAACAAAAAAACGCTGTGCTGTAATGTAAGGAGATGTTATGGAGAGCCATCATCAGTTAAATTATGTGAAATCGGCTCTGAATAAGCACAACATTAAATTCAGCTTGCTGCACCTGGCTAGCTTATTCTTTTTGAAGAAAAAAACGGTTATATGTTGTTTCTACTTGAACATATGATGAGCTCTGATACGTATAGATGAGCTAGTAAGTACCATGCCATTGCCTTTTTCTAGTGCCGGACATTCATCTAAAATGTGCTACTGTGGACGTATTGCATTTTGGAAAATCGTTATTTCGTTTATTTAAGGAAATTGTATTTTTACTTTACTACGTTATCGTTCAATAAGAAACCTCTTAGTTTCGTTATTGGTGCTGAAACGAATGGCGCTAAGACTGACTGATCTGCATCACAGTGTGTCGGTTCACAGATTTGTGCCATCTCAGGTGCTTGATCTCAGACCTTAATCTGATGGATTATGACTAGGGAGTTAACTTTTTTTCCGATCTAGTCACCGTTCTTTGTCGAAAGTTGACTGTGTTCTAGTACCCAGGTTTTACCCCTGCAATAGACTAAATGGAATCTCTAATCAGTCTCGCATTGTACCAAATCTGGTGGTAACTGAACTGGTGGCTCTTTAACGCCGCATTGTTGCAGAATAAAGTATCTTGGATAAAAAATAGAAGAATTCTTAACTTCTAATCTGGATTCAATGGACGAGCTGTGCATTTTTGTTGGAATTCTGTCAAAGACATAATTAGAAACGCCAGTATTTAATTTGAATCTAACCAAAACAAATGCAAATTCAGTTAAAAAAAAAAAGTACACACATTCAGAAACCAAAGCCAAAGAGCTTGATTTAGTTAGGAGTGAATTCCATTTATTGCTTGAGTTTCTCATTCGTGGGGCGAGGCAGAAGTACTTCATAGGGTGGAGGCACACCTGGCCACCTCAGTGCCCTGTAGATAAATCAGGAACGATTTCCTGACATATCATGTATTCGATCTATTCAAGGAGGAGTATTATCTGATCCACAGCAAATTAATTTGGAATGTTGGCCCTTTAGTATACACTTCAGAAGGAAAGTTTGATAAAGATAAATGCCACAGTATCTTAGCAGCCCTCAAACTGCCATGTCTAAGTTATTCTGTCCTTAAATTAGCTTTTTTTCTGTGTTTCTTCGATGCAGTGTGTCCTCTTCCTCGTCATTTGAATACATTATTTTTCTTAAAGGGCTTCTTAAAGAGAGATGTTAACTCAGCCATTATACAATTATTTTTGAAGAAAGGACCCTAACGAATGTGGTAGTTTTCATTCCCTCCTTTTTGACAGTTTTAATTTGTTATCTGATTATAAAATTAGCTGGCATTTATGCCATTGAAGAAAGCTGTGACTAATTCCTGCTTATTGCTGGAAATTCTGGTTGTAGGTCAATTTATGTATTTAGGCATGTATAGAGAAACATTTTGATTTATATTTTATTAAATGGGGGAAATTTTCAGAAATGTGTATCTATTTTTATTATACTCTCTATAAGTTATACTCTCTATATGTTATAAAATGTATCCTAAAAGAAAAGTAGGCCCATGGTAGAAAAGTTGAATGGAGGGGTGACAAGAAAACCAGGCGGGGGGGGGGGGCATACACTTGGAGAAGATCATAAAAGTAGGTGGATACCTAGTTGGTATGGAGGGCTTTGTAGGTGAGGAAGCGTGTATTACAGCTAGTACGGTTTTGCAGTGCGGGTAAGGATTCCAGCATTAGTCCAACCAGGAAATGACAAAGGCATAAATGAAGGTTTCAGTGCTAGAGTGTGAAAGTGGAGGTTAGAGTGAAAGTGGAGGTCAGAGCCTAGATATCTATGGTGATGTTGAGTTTGTGCTGTTTGGAGAACTGAAATGAATGACCTCAGTCTAGTAGCTGTTGAGCTGGAGGAGGTCCCTGCTAATCCAGCTCGGGATGTCTTAAAGGCAATTTGATTAGAGAGCTGGGAGGGAGGGTTGATGTAGGTTTGATGGAGAGGAAGACCTGGGTTTACTCAGCATAGTGGTGAAAGTGAACTTTGTGATGCTACCTGATCTTTTTCCCCTGGGGTCGGAGGTATATGATGAAGAGAAGGGGAGTGAATACTGTCGCCTGGGGAACACAATTTGAGATGGCACCCTCATCTGTGATTTTTTTTTAGTTGCAGAAACTGTTGGCAATCAGATGGTATCTGCACTCAGGTTGAGGTGGATGAGAATGAATACCAAACCTGAGTTAGCTTGGAGAATTGTATTGGTGATTTTGACCAGGGGTGTTATGTTGCTGTGTTTACAGCAGGAACCAGACTGGAAAGGTTTGTGGAAGTTACTGGAGTTTAGATGGGGTTGCAGTTGAGTTGCCACAGTTTGCTCCAATATTTTGGAGATAAAGGGAAGGTGTGAGATTGGATTGACATTATCCTGAACATCCTGGTCTAAATTCTGCTTTTTGAGGATGGGAGTAACAATAGCAATCTTGGAGGGTAGAAACCCAGTGGTAAGAGGAATGTTGATTATGCCATCAACCAGGGGAGAGATGAAAGACAGACAAGGCTGGTAAGCAGTGGATGATTTGTGGTAAAGTCAGAGAGGCAGATGGTTTAGGCTGGGCCTTTGAGGTGTTCATCCAGAACTCATAGTCGACAGAAGTACCGAGCATTGTAAGCAGATATTGTTGGATGCATTGGGATTTTGGTTTGGAAAAAGTTCAGAAACATGTCATTCTATTCAGAGGAGGGGTCTGCGATGAAAGTGGTCAGGAGTATACGGTTCACTGTGATTTTGCATGAAAGTAGGGACTTCAAGCATAATAGCTTTGCAATTAGAGATAGGGAGGTTATCGTCAGTTACGTTATGTTGCAGGGAAGAATACCAGTGGAGCAAACTAAATCTCAAATTTGGACAAAGCACACTTTGGCAAGTGCGAGGGGCATTATGTTGGTAAGTTGACTAGAAAGAACAGATGGTAGAAGTCTTACTATGTATGAAGTTGCGACAACACCCATGCGGAATATGTCTTGGTTGGAATAGAATTTCACTCTGAGCAATCAGAGCTGAGGGAATCCTGTAGCTTAGTGAGTAGCAGCTCCGCTACAGAATATTTCAGTTCAGAGCTAGCACTGATAGTCGAGCTAGCACAATCCATCAGAAAAGCATATTAATCCATGTAGCGGCAATGAGGAGATCAACCGGGCCGGCAGAACTAGAAGGATTGAGAGGGTAGCTGTGAGGCAAATCCGTGTATTCGCTCGTCAACAGGGTAGAGGGTAAGTCCAACTCTCAGTCGGGGTGGAGGTAAGACCCTCCAGGCAGAGAACACTGCAGCAGTCATGAACAGCAGCACAGAGACGCACCGCCGCGCCAGGCGACGTGTGAGATAAGGGCTGGAGGAAATCCATTGATTTAGTAGGGAATAGTAACTTTCCTGGCCAGATTGCAATGAGATAAAACCAGGTAATCGTATCAAGGAGGAATAGAAGAGAGAAGCAAATTCAGAGCCAGAAAATAATGCACAAAATAATAAAGGTAAACCAGAATGGTAAATTCAGAAGAAACTGTCTATTTTCTTCTGAAGTTCTGAAGACGTCATTCAAACATAGTTTAAAGTCCAGATTGGGGTCCAATGAGACAATTCTGTGTATAGGAAAAAAGGCCAGGTGAGAGCAAGATGGTGAGTGAGTTCCCTCTCTGACTGGCTCACCCTCTATGTCTCTCTGTTGCTTTATATAATAGCTTCCCCATCGGGCATTTGAATTCTGGTGTGCAGGAGAGAAATTGGCAGGAGAGAAATTTGAGTGTGACCACTGTCCAAGGTGCTGCACCCACGCAGGGTGTAGTTCTTCAAGCGACTGCTGTCCATGGTGCTGAAGATACTTGCTCTGCGCCCTGCATTTCTCAGCTCCCTGCGGTTTGTTTGTTTCTCATCTGAGATGTCATTACAGCAAGGCCTGCCTTTGGGACCACAGCATATTTCAAGTATTAAAATTAAAAAATGTAAACGTATTGCAGCCTGAATATTTGTATTTCTTTCATAGCTCCTAAAATGTTTTATATATCATCACATTTACGGATGTTCTATGGGGGAAATAGGAAAGTAACAGAAATTACCATAAAAACAGTCTTGTAAAATTAGCCCTAAAATGAAATGCTGTGTTTCATACACTGTATAAAATTTATTTACAATGTCCTTGCTTTATGTAAACCTAAACAGTACATTATTCCCTTTTAAGTTAATAAATATTTCAGCCTAGTTTGAAACTTATTTTAACAAAATTTTAACTTAATTGGGGAAAAAATAAACACGTATCCTGCTTATTTGGATATATTTTTATTTTATTTTTTACATGCAATGACATAAAAATCAAAGTATGTTGGGCTGCAATACTGTCTATCCACATCTATCTATGTCTATGTACGTACCATACATTTAACGGAACGCCCCTGTCTGCAGCTGAACATACTATCGTCATAATACATTTTAAACTAAAAGAAAATGATTTACATCTACTCTTGCATTGTCCCGGGAGGCAAGGGGGGCTAGAGCCTTTCATTCCCCATGATATCTGTGCCTATGCCCATCCTATTCTGAGCAAAAATGTAAATCCATGAAGTGAATTAAAAACGTATTTGCATGCGTATTCAACCTCTCGGCTAAGGAAGACCTAAATTAATTAAGTGCACAGGATTAACATAACGAGTCAGACAATTAATTTGGATATCCACCATCTGTGAGTACCCTTTGATTGCAAAATAAATACACATGCCTCTGAGGCCCCTTTGTCAAGCAGTGAACATTAAGCAAAGGGTTAAAAAGAAAGAGTAAGGAGCACTGAAAACAACTTGGGGATAAAGTTGTTGCAAGAGCATTCGAAGGGTGCACAAAATACTGAAGTCCCACTGAACACAGTCTACTCAAGAAATGGAAGGGGCATTGTACCACTCAGAGACTGCCAAGATCGGGCAGTCAAACTGCTCCAAACTGAGCAAGAAAAAGACTAGCATGTAAAACTGCCACTGTGACACTGTCACTGTCACAACAAAATTAAGCAATCACTAAACAAACATCTCACAAAGCCTGCATGGACAACAGACATAAAGCGTCTAGCATGTTTTGGAGACACAATATGAACAGTTTGGGCTGAATACAGAGCATTGTATTTGGCCTGAATCCAACACATCTCCCAATTAACACCTATCCCTACAGTGAGCATCATGTCAAGGGGGTAGGATCATCAGTAGGAACTGGGAGGCTTGTTAGGGTTTAAAATTAACTTTTCAGCAGGACAATGACCTGAAGTACAGAGTTGAATAATAAGTGAAAGCCTTTGAGTGTCTATGACAAGACTAGAATATTTATGCCCAAAAGTATTGCCTTAACAACCTCTGAGAGATTTGGAAAATTTGCCAAGACTCTACAAAAATTGCCCCAAGCCGATGGGCAAAGTAGCTCTAATTACTGCCAAAGTTGCTTCCACTAAGTATTGACATGGGCTTGAATATATATGCAGTACAGATCTCTTCTTCTTCTTTTTTTTGAGATTTTTTTGAG
>JAOVYW010002360.1:0-12391 GCA_025775045.1 Hiodon tergisus
GGGTTTATATTCTTATCATATATATATATATATATATATATATATATATATATATTTATTATGTACATATTCCAGGTGTGACACTGCCAGAAACACGGGGCACCTTTCATGCCTGTTCCAGAAATGATATGCATGTTTGAAAGTGTTTTCTGTTGCATGACCTAAATACAACTCACTGGCGACCAGATGTGAAATTGGCATGTTTCTGACATATCTGCTTCAGTGCTGATTCTCTTTTTCTTTTAAACATGACAAAGTTTAATGGAACCAAACTTTGTTATTTAGAATAACTAAATTTATAACCGAAAGGATTCATTTAAGTCTCTTAACATATTCATACTATTGTTAGCCAATTAAAAGGACCCTAAGCCAAATGCAATATTGTGCCTAAAACTGAACTCTTCACGTTCACCATCAACTTGTAAAACCGGTCACAAGTTTAGTAACCACTAAAATCTTATTCTACCCCAAATCAAGTCCACATCCACTGTTATGTGATCAATCTACGGCACACTGAACTATAGTACATGTATGTGAATCGATCCGAAACCAGTCCTCTCTGATGCAGAGAAATCCGCAAAGCAAAATTGCATCATTTGAACCTCAAGCTTCTGTCTTTAAACTACAAAAGCAATAACATAAATGACACTTTGCATTAGCATTTGAATAAGCTTTTTATATTTTACTTTTAAATGTCTATTTGCACAAATTTAGTTTTTCTTTTCACTATTTAACAAAATACGGTTACTCACTGTTTGGATGGTTTATTATTATTTTTTGTTTGTTTGTTTTGTTTGTAATAATTTTGGGAAAGAATATTTTGTTAAAAGTATTTATTGTGAAATCCACTCAACACCTTCCGAGTTCAAGCTCCATGAAAATGATTTTAATCTTACCCACTGTTTTGCATGGTAAATATTCTATATCACTATAAAAATATATATGCTGCATAATTTTTTCTATTGTAAATATAAAAATGAACGAATAACTACTTCCTATTATTCAATAGAAGTTACAAAGATCGTTAATATGAATCTGAACTACAGTATGAAAAGTAGTTCATTTTGGAAGAAACTCATATATCCCCTCTTTAAACTAAACCATACATATAGATTGTGTTTCCCATCATATGGACCAGTTAACAGAGTAGCCTGAAAAGTTCAAAGCAACCATCAAGACATTGAATCACAAATCATAAATACAAATTGAATGAGAAGAATCTCTGTATTAATTGCATGTTTTGATCTATTCCTGAAAATAATAATTTGTCTTTTATGACATGACAGTGTAATATGGAAACATTTGTGTAACACCCTCTAGCACTTTAAATAAATGTCTTCTTTTCCAATGTAACCAGTCAATTCAGTAAGCACTATGGTCAAATTTAGAGTAAGAAGTTTTTAATCCATACAAAATCTGAAACTAACCTTTTGTAAACAGAGGTGCATGTTTGAAAATGCATCTCGCTTCACAACTGGGGTATATAAACTGTCAAAGAAATAAGGATGAAAAATGTAGTTATCGATATTAACTTACTGCTTTCAGTTTCACCATGGAGTTTTGTTAGAATTGACTCTTTAGTTAAATATTGGAACATCAGTAATGTATGTTCGTACATCATGTTGTACATAAATCTTGCTAAAATAAGTATTTGGAAACATATCCACTATGTTTTAATGAAACTTACGTATGAAATATCAGTATGGGTCTGGTACCTGCACAATTTCTACCAATTAAGTTATAGTGTTGTTTCAGGATTTTAAGGCATTTTTGAGAACGAATCTGTCCAACAGTAAACACTTAGTTAATAAAAGCCAGGAAAGAGAACTGGAATTTAAACTAAACTAGATGTGCAAAGTTTTGCACAAGCATTTCAAACAGGAAAAATGTCACTTTTTAAATCTAGTGTGTTTCACAATTGTTTTTATGCATTTTTTATGCAAGTTTCCACTGTATATTTTATACAATACAACACTTTACAGCTGATACGAATGTTGCAGTTCCTATATGTGTGTATATATATATATATATATATATATATATATATATATATACACATTGTGTATATAAACACTTGATTTAGAGATTACGTTATGAATAATTGTATAAATAAATAAATATGGAATTAAATAACGAGTCAATTTTCTTTAAAAACTCAACATGTGCTGATTCATCTGGCACTTTGACCTTATGTTTTTGTGTGTGAACATAAAATCGCCTTGACAGACCTTCTTTTCAGACCATTTCTCAAGCAACTGCAACGACATTGACCGAGGTTTAATATTCAGATGTGTTTTGTTCGTTTGTATGATTTAATTACGCATGCCAGATTACACCAGAAATCTGCAGTTACTGGGTATTTTTGTTCATAATCTTTCATACAAGACATAAACCTGTATGAATATGGTTATAATGTAAACAAAATTACTTTATTGGCTTGATAGCAATACGTCTATCGTAACCATCAATTATGAATATCCTTCTGATTCTGATTTGCCTTTTTAAAATCATTCATTTATGTCACACTGTTGACAACACACACAAACAAAAAACTATTTAAAAAATATTGTCTTGACTAATTCTTGCAATGCACGATAATAACCTTTTAAAAACTGCACAGAACAAAGACAGTAGCACAATTTTGCCGATACTTTTTTGGAAATCGACATAACTCACACCATTAGATCCGGTGTTAGTGAACTCCCTCAGACTGACAGCATGCACACTACAAAATTAAGCAGCTGAGTGAGAAAGAGATTTGAAAGCATGGCAATGTCTAGGAGAATGTATTTTTTAAATTTGACAATGGAGGTAAGAACACCATCAAACTGAAAGTTTTTCTAGTTGCTTTTTTATCTCTCTTCTTGGGTTTCCTGTATGAAACAGTGATGTGGTCGATAATGATTTGTGCACGGTTTGGGCCAGTGAGGAAACAGACAGGCCTGCACCTGTGACAGCACATTTCACACAGCAGGCTACACAGTAATCAAAACAGGCTCATAGATTTCCGTTTGTAGCGCTTCACCACCCCATCCAACCTCCAAAGGCTGTCATTCTGGCTGGTTTAACCAGAGAAGATCTCAAGTAAAGATTGTTGGTTTTTGTAGAAGTGTCTCACACACACTGAACCTTCTCTTTCCACTTGTGGTGGGGTTTTTTTAAACACAAAGCAAGCAGTAAATGTAATCGTTGCATCATGGCGAAATTCCACAACCTACGAGAAAAAACTTTCTTCAGAAATGAAGGAACAGGACTCATTTCATGTGTTTCCATCGGTCCACTTTTGTTTTGATTGTCAAGTCAAGTCATTGTACAGAATTGTTTCAATATAAACAAAGACATTTTAATGTAAAATACACCCACAAGTTCGTTCTTTAAGAGTCGCTCTGATACTGCAATTGCGTTATTTTATGCGCGTACCCATTAGGGATACAATATACGGCGAACCTACGGGCTACGGCAACATTTTTTCGAAATCTGATAATTACAGACAGCAGGCGCATGTATTTCACGCCTCCTTTTCTATTACAGACCACAGTAGGAATCGCTAACCTCGCTATAAGTGTCAACACTACCAAATGAAATAGTCATGGCAATCGAATTAAAAACTTAATCAGGCTCATTTTAAACTAACTAACATGTAAATTGAGATTAGGTCTTTCAATTTTTTGGAGAGCTTCAATTTCTTAATGCTTAAACTTGCTGACGCCGGCGATCTTGAAAACAGTTAACTTTTTATTAATTTAAAAAATGTTCCGGGCTTATGCTTAGAAGCGAAATTTCTAACATGTATAAATTATTTATGTTTATATATATATTTATAAACATGCAATGCTGCATTGTATGTTTGACGCTATAGGCTATAAGAGCATTACTAATGGAGGAGAATCCGTTTTCAGTGTCATCCGGCCGAGCTCTGGATAAGAATTGTCATATGACCGTTAACACTGTTAACAACTTTGTTTCCTGGTTCAGAAAATCCAGGCTGCATGGTCACATGGTACTGAAACCTAATGTTAACTCTGCTATTTTTGTTCAGAAACTGAGTGGCCGGAAATTCAATGCATTGATACCGTTCTCATAATTTGTACAATATTTTGAATGCCACGAGGGAGGGAGAAATATTTGAAAAATAAAATGGGAAAACGAAGCGGTAATAGTTTGTTAACAGCGTGAAGCGGCGCAGGAAATCTTAGAGGCAGTTACTACGCCTTGGTGTGATCTTTATTATAACTTTTAATTTTTTTAGCAGAAAAAAGGTTTAATTACAGATCTTAAACTGAACGGAAAAGGAAAATTGATTTAAAAATATATATATATATATTTTTTAAACATTGTAGTGCTTTTATATCGCACTGTAACAGGAAACAGGCACTGGGTCTACCATTTATCAGAACACAGTTCCCCCTAACAGTAGAAGTAGTGGGTTTGTGGCAATGAAGTTCTGAAGATGGTCCGCGAGCACTCTTTGACTACTGTGTTCATCATCGCCGTTCTGCTGAAATCTCGCTGCGAGAGGCAAGAGAACAAAGGTACGTGTAGTATTTTCTGGCCTGTTTATTCTCTCTTTCTCTATCGCATTTTAATCAACCGCGTCTGTGATGGACGTTACAGGTAATTCCCCCACCCCTGGGACGTACGCCTATAAAGCCCTTGCTGGGGAATTATTTGTAATGCAATGTGCTTCTCCGTACCAAACCGATCTCTTCAACCAGTCGAAGAGCTTGGAGGAAAACGTTTCGTGGTTAAAATATGAAAGGGGGACAGGAACGATTGTCCCTGGAAATGATGATGGCATTATGAAACGTGGAAATGCATTGCAATTCACTGAGATTGAAGACAGGCATGCCGGGAACTATTCCTGTTACCCTGTTACTCAAAGGTAAGTAATTTACTGGAAGACTTTTTGCTCATTTGATTGTTGAAGTTTTTATTATTATTTTTTAAAATTGTTTATTTAATGTTCTTGTCAAAAAATTAATAGTTATGGGTTTTCCAAGAGTACAAGCTACTGAACTGGAAAAAAAAAAGATTAAAAATCAGTTCCGGTCTCATGTGTTGCCCTGTTCTCTGAGACAGCAATTACACTGGACTTTGGGAAAAAATAAATAAATGGTTCCTTATGATGCAGCATATAAACTAATACGAAATCGTAAAATAAGTCCCGTGATATAGACAGATATCTGTGCATGGTGTATAATGTTCTAAGATCGTGTATGAGCCTAACTCCATTACTGCAATGCCACGTAAGCGTTGAGGGAATTTTGTTGTTGTGTTGTTGTTGTTGTTGTTTTTGTCTTGAGTTTGCTGTTGTGTTGCAGAGAGGAGGTGCTACACTTCATTGTTGATGTCGTACAGAGGAATGAGTGCAAGGACCATGGCAAGAGTGAGATACAGCTAACTGTGGCAAACACTGGGACCATCCTGTGTCCTGGCGCAAGCTGCTACACTCACTCTTCAAAAACATCAGTCATCAGGTGGTACAAGGTTAGCTATTCTTGACTGGAGAAAAGGCCGTTGGTGTTTGGTTTTTTGTTTAACGAGGTTGTCTGATGTGGTATATGGTGCACTGGGTGTGGAATGAAGCGAAAGCAATTTCTTCACTGCAAAGTTGATTTTTTCGAATTTTACCGTTCCAAGCCATTTCAAGCCATTGTTTGTTATTGTTTATTTTATAAAATTTGCTGATCTATTTCAGTCTATAATTCTGTTTCCTTTATACTTACGTTGTAGTATACAATTTTTGTTTAAACAACATGTGCTCAAAGGTTTCTTCAATCCCAGTCAGGGATTAAATTCCTTCTGTACCACATTACTCACTTTAACAACATTAAAATTCAATGTTATAAATTTGCATTCGATAAGCCACAGCTTTAACCTGGGCAGTCAAGGTCCAAACCTGAGATTTTCTTCATCCAGGTCCTCAACTTCTTATAAAATGTGGCTTTGACGTGTGTTGGGTGACGCTGCATTAGAATGTGTGATACAGCCTTAACTATGCCTACCAGCTCGGAGGTAGAGAATAGAGATTTCCTTTTAAGGCTAATTTATGTGGTATGGAATTGTGCTGAAACAATGTCCCACGTGCGTTCTTCCGTTCTGGTCAGAATAACATGGAGTTGAACAGAAGGGCTGGCGGTCTGACGGTGGACGGCCCTGCGCTTGTGCTGCACACGGTCTATAAGGAAGACGAGGGAAACTTCACCTGCGACTTCGACCACGTGGATGGGAACACGTGGACCATGCGCGGAGTCGTGAGGGTCACAGTGGTGGGTGAGTGATGCGCTGTCACTGTCGCGGGGTGGGGGGTTGATGCATTCAGTCAAACGGGAGAGTCCAGTGTTGTCTCAGGATCGAGATAAAAAAATAATCAACGGAATGTTCCACAGCTAGCAGTTCCTGTGTAAAGAGTAGCGTCAAATGCTGCTAAATTATTAAAAACCCAGGAGTCTGTTGTGCATCAAATAAAGATGTCATATCTCAGTTACGGAGCCTTTCTAACCCTTAACACGCCTTTCAATTCAAAAGCTCGTGACACAGAGGCCCTGCCTCAGATACTCCATCCACACGGAAAAGAGTTTGAAGAAGTAACCCTAGGTAAAGTACTGCAGAGTAAAGCACGCCTCAAAATTCTCCCTAATTCATATCATTTGTGATAGATCCCATCGGGTAGTGTTTCCTCGTGCTTTGCAATTTTTATAAATGTAACAAAACTTTGATTGGATATTTTTCGTCTCCCCAAAGGAAAATCACATACGCTGACTTGTAAGGCGCAGTTTGGGTTTGAGAAAGAATTCCATCCAGTGATTCAATGGCGGGTTAGTTACCATGACAACGGCAGTTTGGAGCAGCTGGAGACGGACAGGTGAGGTCGGTTCACGCGTGCGCACCTGTGCGTGTGTCTGGAGTTTACAGCTCCAGATGTTATCTCCAGCCCTCAAAGATTCATTCAGGGGATGGTTACTGGTTTAGGAAGTTTGACATACTGAAAATGTTGTGGTGTTTTTGGTGGTGTGTAGTGGGGTTTGGGGAGGGGGTTGTTCGCTTAGTGACATCGGCCCGAGACTTATATTGCATGGTAACAAGACTATTTGCCTATTGAATGCCTGTTTGCCTACTGCATGACAGGGTGGTAGATAAGCGGTTCGAGGATAGCATCATCACTGGGACCACCTACCTTCAGCAGGTGACACAGAGGCACTTGAGGGGCACCTTCACATGTTTTGCAAAAAACTCCAGGGGCAACACTACTGCCACAGTAAGGCTGTGGAGAAGGCCTGCAGGTACTTACTGAGGAGTTGGCGGGTCTCTCTAGCTGTGAATGAGTATACCTGTGGGTATTCCCCGACAGCTCTGAGGGGCACGTGCTAATGGGTCTTCTCCGCGCGTTTCCTTCCAGCCAGTGGACTCTTGCAGTTCGTTATCGGGCCGTGCTTGGTGCTCGTGCTCTTGACTGGGGTCAGTGTCCTGGTGCGGGTTTTCTGGACGGAGATCTTCCTTCTCTACCGAACCTACATCCCACCTAAGGAATCGACCGCTGGTAGGTCCCCCACAGATTTCCATTTAATTGACCTTTGTACTTAAACATCCAGCTTTCCGACATATAAATTAAATATCAATTAAACATTTCAAACCAGTGTGATTCTAACCCATTGCTCGAGTGTTAATTGGCGGATAAGGGCTGAATGTGTGCCTAATTGATATATGCCTTATCACTGAGCAGATGTGTTCACAAATGTTTTGCAGATTTAATTTTGTAATCCATTTGTTGAACTTTCCTGCCGGGTTATCGATGTGTTATGTCGGAGCATGGACTGTTTCCCCCTTTCTCCTCTTTTTAATCCTCAACCTCTCCGTTTCACCACCCCCCCCCCCTTAGGTGGAAAGGAGTATGACGCCTTTGTATCGTATGCGAGGAGCTCCTCTTCAGACGAGCGCGATGTGATGGCGGAGATACTCAGTTTGTACCATCTGCCCCGGGTGCTGGAGAAACAGTGGGGCTATAAGCTTTGTCTGCTGGAGAGAGACCTGGTTCCGGGTGGAGGTGAGGCCAACTTTTGCACATTTAGCGCGAGAGTGCAGGCGCGAGAGAGATAACTGTGTCCAAGCTTTGATTTCAGGAGCCCTCCCCTCTCACCCAAAAGAACGAAGTTTAAAAGACATTAGCAGCCTGGTTGTCATTTCTGCCCGGCACGCTCATCAGCTCGCAGAACCAAGCCTCTGCTCGTAATGGAGACGATCTCTGTTAGATGTGTTTGGTGGGCCTTTGAGTCGTGTGAACCAGCGCCGACGTTAGCCGTTGTGTCACCGTTGCTTTGCCTCAGCATACACAGAGGAGGTGGTGTGGTCCATCCGGAAGAGCAGAAGGGTCATCTGCGTGTTGAGTCCCTGCTACCTCCGCGGCCCCCGCCTCTTTGAGCTGGAGACCAGCCTGAGGAATCTGGAGCAAGAAGGCCAGCCCCGGGTCATCCTGATCTGGAGCAGCAGACCTCCACCAGGGCCGCTCTCCGTCCCTCTTCCGCCCACAGTGAACAGTGCTCTCCGAGTGCTGCCGGCCATCTACTGGACCCCGGCTGACGCGGAGTGCTCGGACTCCAGGTTCTGGAAGGTCCTCAGGCTAGCCATGCCAGCAACCAAGGTGCGTTTGCTCTCCTCTTACACGGGTCAGAAATGAGCCGCCACCGATATTTGTGTTTTCCACACTGTTATTTAAATTTATATGTATACAGAACTAGGTACTTTATGTGAACCTGTCTAAAAACTTTGGTGCATTTATCACTTAGAAGTTATTCACCGTGTAGTTGTTTTTTCCAAATCATAGAATTTTACCGAAAAGCAGGTGTATTCAACTCCAATGTTATCCTCTGGCGACCTCTAGTGGCCAAATGTGGTAACATTTCCGATGAGGAAAGGAATACCGTAGGAAAGTCTGAAGATAATCAGGAAGCGCTACCAAATATTTGTTTGTTTATAAGCTTTTAGGCCAAGTTTTACGGACAAAATATACATTTTGCCTCTACAATTTCATGAATGAATTTGCGAAGCAAATGTTTTCAGGATAAATTTTGTGTAAAAGGTGTGGAATGTGAAAACAATAGGGCTAGGTGGGTTAGGGTTAGAGTAACAAAGACCAAGAGGTGTGAAGGGTGACACTTTAAAAAAAATAAGCTGTAGATGCAGGAAGTCTCAGTCCAGATTTTACTTAGAGTTCTTTCATTCTTTCACTTTCATTAGTTCTGAAAGCAATGACGTCCAGCTTGTGTCATTTTTTTAATGGGTATAAATATATTTTAATATCATATAATTATAACATATTAATGTCCGAAACGTGTGCGTCTATATCACTAGGTGGGTTTTTTTTTCCGTTTTCAGTCCACCTAGTAGGCTAGATAATACAAAACACGTTGATACTTAAGATGTGATTTTATGTTTTATTATTTCTGTAATATACATCTGTAGGTCAATAACAAAGCTTGTCTCTGTACGGTTTATGTAGCTATTGATGTGTTACCTCACGGATTTAAATGCATCCCATGCATTTGGTCGCCCGTTATCTTCTGGCTAAATGTATATAACTTTAAATAATTAAGTTTGTTTATATATATTTAAAAAAATATCAGTTGTTTTAAACACTTTTTATTTTCCTGTTGTGTGTGGCTCTTTATTTCACGTTTAAATATGTAATGCTCTGGTTGAGTCTATATATTAATAGTTGCATAGTGTATAAACCTGACACATCCTTTCCTAATACAAACATTTCATGCATGAAAACACACAATTGTCACAGAGTTGAAGTGGCTCTGAGGGAGGAGAGGGCCAAAATTCCTCCCTGGCATTTGAGAGATTAACCTGTAATTACAGGAAGCATGTTTGACCCTAGCAAGACTGTAGCTTGTTTGACCTTTGTTTGACCTTAGCAAGACCGTAACATGTTTGACCCTAGCAAGACTGTAGCTTGTTTGACCTTTGTTTGACCTTAGCAAGACCGTAACATGTTTGACCTTAGCAAGACCGTAGCATGTTTGACCTTCATTTGACCTAAGGCAAGAGGGAGAGGTCTGCAGATGCCTGGATGCTCTCGGTTTCTTTGCAAGATGGCCACTCCTGGGTCGCAGCCTTCTCCAAATCAAAACACCAGATTTTTTTGTTTTCCAGGACATATGTTTCAAAAAAATGTTTTCCATTCCTTAAAAAATTACTTATGACTTAATCCCTTGTATAACTTTTATAACAAAAGCAAAGCCAATCAGTTGTATAGCCTTGCCTGGAAATATTTTATTACTGATCTATCAAGGTAAAAAGACTTACTCGTAAAGTCAAATGACACCATACCTCCTTCATGTCATACGAAAGCCAGGTCATGACATAATCAATGCAGTCAAACCCTGCCCCAGATGTGTACATCAATAAATGTTTATTTTGCTTTGATTTGCATCTACAAGGTTTATTTTTTTTTTGTTTTATTTTTTTGTTTAGTTTCTACACTTTTCCAAATAATCTCTATTGTACTACTTTAATATCAAGATGAACAGAAATGTGGTAGAATTCAGTTAAACGAGACAAATGTTGTTATTTTTGGTAAAACCAGATAATTATTCAATAAACAAAGTACAGTGTGAAATACAGTTTCAAGTACTTCAATAATGCCAAAATATCAGGTACAGTACCAGCGATCGACAGGTACAACAGTTAAAGACTATCCCCAAAATGTATCTTATATTCCAGGAAGAAACTGAAGATACCAGTCGCACAGGTAGTTTAAATGATCTTCCTTTTCAGACGTTAAAGCTAGTCACACGGATCCGGTTGTACAACGGTACTCTTCTTTTGTAAGGACAACGATGGCCACTAAGTTAACAATATCCTGATAAAGAACGTGTACTCCGTGTATTGACAGGGGCTGGGAAAAGGTAGAAACTTTGACACCCCGCTGATCGCGGTTAATAACATTGTATTTAATAGAGTTTTCTGGCTTTTTTTCTTCAGTATCTCATTGCTTTCTACTCTTTACTCATGAAAATAAATAAGATATGACATTTTATTAAATGCGATCAGCGGGGTGTCCAAGATAAGATTTGGTCCCTGTTTGGGTCTCCAGAAGACAGAATTATCTGAGGGGGACGTATCACTGGGGCAGTGAAACGTATGGAAGAAATGATGCTGGAGAAATGTCTATCAAGGTTTGATAATGTGGTTTGCGTAGATGTTTCCTTAAAAAGTCAGTCAGACCATGTAGCGTGAAAACAAGTGAAAGACTGACTCTTACTCATGTACAATAGATTTCCACTAATATTTAGTCTTTATTTTAAAAAAGAAAAATGTTTTAAATATTGTAAATTATACTATGCTGATATTTTTTCCACCCCCTGGTGGATGTTAAGGTTAAGAGTAATGTTCTAATATTGATCTGTTTAACGAATACATTACATACATAATAGAACATTCTATATACACTTTTAAAGTTTTTTTCTTCTTTTTTTCCATAAACGTTGGGGTGTGGGTGGTTACTGTCAATGAAAGACTTTTATCTAAAGCTACAAATGTGAAATAAAATGTGATTAGAGATCAATACATTTTCAAATAATGAAATTTAACATGTGAAACAGATAGACATGTGATTGCCATTTAACTATACAAGGCTTAAGGTAAGTATATATTTGATTTAGATTTACACACATTGAAAAATGTTTCTTGTTCTTTCAGAATTTATTTTGAGGCCCTATATATGTTCTGGTTTCTTAGTTCATTTGTCCATGACCTGTGGCAACTAACTGCTAAGCCGTGAATTAAACAGGAACGAACATACTAAGAACAGATCATATTACTAACAATCCTTTGATAGCAAAGTGTAAAGACACAACCAGCCCATAATAACCTTGAATGGTTTTCCCCTCTAATGTCTCTTTCACATTAAATGGCTTTCACAGAAAATGGCTTTCACAGAAAATCGACTCACCGAACTCAGGACCTGTCACAAAGTCAGCAGAGAACAGTATCAAAGACAACAGAGTTAAAGTATCAAAACTCTTAACAGACTGTTAAAGGCTAATTTGGTGGGATAATTTAATCATAATCATATACAGTGCGTATATACAGGAGACCTACACCAGCTATTTGTGGTTCCCTGTCAACACTGTTCCCAAGCAGAGGAGCCCTCTCCCACTAGAGCCTGGCGACCCTCTCACACGGCAAGAGAGGAAAAGTCTTTTAGAAAGAGAGTTGAATTTGCAAGATAAGTTGGCATTTAGTTAATGTGACTGTGTTGATATTACTGTGTTAATGTTACTGTGTTAATGTGACTGTGTTATTATCACTGTGTTAATGTTACTGTGTTAATATTAATGTGTTAATGTTACTGTGTTATTATCACTGTGTTAATGTTACTGTGTTA
>JAOVYW010002361.1:0-15178 GCA_025775045.1 Hiodon tergisus
TCAGCAATACAGACCGAGGATCAGCAATACAGACCGAGGATCAGCAATACAGACCGAGGATCAGCAATACAGACAGAGGATCAGCAATACAGACCGAGGATCAGCAATACAGACAGAAGCTTGCTCAGGCAAGCTGGCATTTTAGTTAACTTCAGCTGAGATATGAAAATTAATTAGCGGACTGTGAAGTAACACAGTTTGCTGCTTCGACAGTTTGCATGGAACCGGGACAACGTCGGAGACCAATGTGTAAATCTTCTAAATATTTTATAAAGCAAAACTGCTTGTTAAAAAAAAGGCATTTGTCCCCGGGGGACCTGCAATTCCCCATCCACAGTTCTTGGTTTCTGCACACTGAAACATACGTAAACTTTCCTATGTCTTTCAGAACACCCTTTCAGGCATAATTAAGGGTTCTTGGGTAAATGGAGGAAAAAAGAAAAAAACACAGCAGGAGCTGCCAGCCCATTGGCTGTATGGAACAGTGTTTGACGTTTACCCTCGCAATGTCAGAAGACTTGAAATAGTGGTTTGATCTCCACTGCCAAGCCACCTGAGCCTTGAGGTCCACTGGCTCGGAACAGAAGGATTCAGCATGAATCGGGCCGTTCGCCTTTAATTTCCTTGTTTGCCAGGATCAAGTGCGGGACTGAATCACCAGCACTTAAAGTTGCAACTTTTCCTGGCTTCATTAATGTCAACTGCTCCTTCGCCGTCATATTGACACACTGCCATTGGGTATTAGGCCTAAGTTCCCTGTCAGTACATTTTAATACCAGCTAGTAGACCTGTAGAGGACAATGGGAAGAGGTTTAAAAACTCCTTATGTCCTTAAAAAGTCCTGACACAGAAATGATATATGTGTACAGCAGATCATAAACATCAAAAACATTAATGTATTTTTCAAACAAAAATCAGAATCCACCATATCACTCTCTGAATGTTACTTAAGAAGATGTATTTACTCAAGAGGCGCAAAATAACCCTGTGGCCCGCCGGGGCGTGCCTGGTCAGGGAGCAGCCGGAGACTGGGAGGCGGGTTCACACCTTTTTATTGGCAAACGCAGTCAGGCAAACACAAGAAAAGGACTAAACTTATATTAGTTTTGACAAAGGGAAGGAAAAACACCCTTCATGAAAAACTTCATGATAAATTAGCGGAGTCGTATGAATACTGAATGTTGTATGAATGTGAATGTTGCATTTTTACTTTTTTTAAATAAAGCTTGTCGATGTGTTGAATATTTCTTTTGAAAAAATTTCGCCTAATGTTGAACCGAGTCGTGGAGATAAGGGATGATTTGGGAATCGCTGTGGCTCAAAATGTGGCCTTCCTCACAGGCTCAGTGCTGACGTCTTGGTTGAGAAGTAGAATTGGCTTAATTGAATTTACAAGTCTGATCTGAATATGAAGTAAGTCGGAACAGGGACAGCTGATGGTGCATGACGCTGATTTGATTACCATCAAATGCCTGTGAGGTAAAGCAGTTTCTTTAAATTAAAATAAAATTAGTACACCAATTACTGCAGGGCAATTAACTCAGGTGCATTACATCAGCAGAATACATTTAAACATATTAGAGCCATTTTGGAGCGTGAAGGCCAATATTATTATAATTTCCTATTTGTCTTTCTGCACCTGAGTTTGAGTATATTACTGTGTTTGTGTCTGAGACTTTAGAAACAAATTTAAAAGGGTTCTATTATTAATGGTGGTGAATATTTGTTTAAACTGACAGGTTTTTTAGTTAGTATTTGATACTCAACTACTGCTAGTTTTATATAATTTAGTGGCATCTAATTGTAATTGGCTGTAGGATGGGGTATATACTTAGCTTTTTATTTGTTCCTGCTAAAGTGATTTTTAACGTTCCTGAGTATCGATAATGTGCCACATATTTCCCAGATGCTTATTTGTACTGGCATAAGTAATGGCATTTGGCTGTAGAAGACATCATTAAGGTCACCAGATAATTTTGGAAAGGCTGTTTTGTGTAAATAGAATTGATTTGAGCTACCCAAACTACCAAGCCCAGAGATCACCATGGTGACACTCAACCTGGTTTCATGATTTTTTTAAAGTTACCTAAAATCATGCTGTTGGAATGGTTTAATATTTCCTTTGGATTAACAAAAAGATCGTAATGAAAAAAGATCTCCTTAATGTTCATCCTTGCCTGAATATTGATTAGAATTGCACTTTCTTATTATAATAATTAAATAATTTAAATCACCCTCATTAAATTTTTTTTTAAATAAACAGGTACAAACCTTTACATGAATAAGCATTTTTACATTAATAAGCATAAGGAGTTATTATAAAACTTTAAAAATAATTTTTATTTATCTTCGGAAAACAGATTTAGTCTCTTTTTTATTGTATAATTATTTAAATTAATTTAATATTAACATTCAAATCACACTTTCAAATCTTTTCCAATTAAATCAAAAAACGCCTGCTTGCCAAAGGCCTCTTGAGGAACTTAAACATCTATATGTATACATTACTGTGGTTGGGGAAGCGTTTTTGGGTTTGCATGTTTTATGGGGGCCTCTGTGACATGGGGGTGCCACATACACCTCCTAGAGCTGCAGGCAGTTTTTTTTGAGGCTCTTCCCAGAGAACGATGCACTGGGTGTCTGGGCATAGGTGCCACAAGCCCTTCAGCTTACAGCGGTGGATTTGGCCTCAGACTAGGCCATCTGGGCATTTCTGAGAGGGTTATCGATACCCTATGGAATGCTAGGGCAGCCTCCCGTTCTTCCCGCTGTGGTTACAAGTGTGGTGTGTTCTAACA
This sequence comes from Hiodon tergisus, assembly GCA_025775045.1. Classification (NCBI taxonomy): domain Eukaryota; kingdom Metazoa; phylum Chordata; class Actinopteri; order Hiodontiformes; family Hiodontidae; genus Hiodon; species Hiodon tergisus. Next base: position 2,799 of record JAOVYW010002361.1, read on the forward strand.
GTGATGCGTGGCACGGGATGAAGATCCCACTCCTTGTTGCACAGCAGTGGTTCTGCAGCTCTTGCAAGACTAGCTTGATGAAGGTGTACTTTTTCAGCTATCACTACTTGCACACGTGAAGGTGGGTTCCGTTCCTCCCAGAGCCTCTTTCATAGCGCTAGAGTTCTTGAAGGGGACTAGGTAGCTCGGGGCATAAAGGAAGAACATTGATCTCCAGCGGAGGTTAAGTGTTGTGCTTCAGGTCTTGATAAAACTTCCCTCAGAGCCCATGCACTCAGCAAAGCTGGGGATTTTGTCTCTTCAAGACGTCCTTTATGTTGTTAATCATTTCTGCTAAGCTTCTGCTAAGTCTGCTGAGTGGTGGGCATCTTCCTGGGCGTGCTTGAGCTCATTTTACATTGTGGGTCATCCGTTTGACCAGTCGGTGGAACCAGAAGCTTTCAGACATCCACCATTCCGGTCAGACAGAGGGTGTCTCCTCCACACACTGTGACTGATGAGGGTTCTAGAGTGTTATGGGGAGAGAATGGAGAGCTTAACAGCTGCTGTCTGTTACGGATCTCTGTCGCAGGGCCAGGCTCTATCCAAGCAGAGACTGTCCCGGTGATTCACTGAGCAGGGGGGCTGACAAATTGGTAGTCTGGATGCCCCGGGGCTAAACTTTTTTGGGTTGCGGACTACCAAACTGTGATTCTCCAAAGACTTCTCACTCACACTGCTTGCTTCGTCCCTTTGTGCCATCTGTGACATTGCCATTACATTCAGCTATTGATTTTTTAAAGACTCAGTGTTCCATTACAATCAACCTGTCTACCAATCTCCAGTGTAGTGAATTTAAACAAACTGGAATAATAAGAAGGAACACAAGAAAGTTGTGACCACTTTAAAAAGGGTAACATTCGTTTTTCGACAAATTTTTTTACTTGCATTTACTTGCATCATTCTGGCATAGGTTAACAATATCCCCCTTGTATTGACATGAGATACAGCCAGCATGTATGTCTTGGCATACAGTTTTTTACAGTTCTGTGGAGTTGCTCATGTAGGGCCCTGCAATCCAAACCTTCAGTGTGCGCTCACATCATCTTTGCATGCTGTGTATCTGACAACATTGCATCGCCCTGTGATGTATAGTGCCACAAGAGCAATTAGAACGTGCAGTTGTTGGGGAAAGGTGTGCTCCTGTCCCGTCACCACGGAGCTGATGGCTAGGTGGATGTCTGGGCAAATTATGGCGAAGGATTTGCAAAACAGCAGCAGATCATTCAATGGCGTTTTCCCTCGGGATCATAAATGTCTGTTGTCCATGAAAATTGCACTAAAATGATTAGTACATGTCACTGCATATTCTCCCGGTCAAATCGACACGTCCTAAGCCTTCCAGTTTGTAATGAAAAGCAAACACATAAATTAAGCAGTGCTTCACTGTGCTGTATGTATTCCACACTGGCCCAGTGGGTAATCTACACTGGGTAATGCATTCGATAGCCTCTGCATTGTAGAGTTGGTAAACATTGTAGACGGTGACTGTAGCATTTGAATCAGTGAAGTATTTATCCTATGTTTCTAGACTAAAAAATAAAAATAGCAGCTATTAACTTTTTATTTTTTTATTTCATTCATTTATTTTTGCATGTATATTATTGCTAAGGTTTTAGAGTGCTTAAATATGGAATATAAATATTTTTTATTATTATTTCTATATAAATCAATAAAAGTATAGTTATGCAAATGCAGTAGATTCAATCTGTGGATATCTTAAATTCAATGTTGATGCGTCTGTATTTTGTTTTCACATGACATCCATCTGCTTAGCAAAACCATCACAACCCAGCAAAAAATCAGGGGTTGTCTTTTTTGTCTTTAGTTCAGGAAATCAAAGCATTGGAGAGAAAACCGGGGATTGTTGTAGGCTGTGTTCATTTGTGTCAGAGGATTTTCTTTGTATGGACGGAACCAGAGTGGGCCTGGTGGCAATTTTTTTTTTGCAGATCTAGCAATTGTTCTTAAATAGCTAATAAAGCAGGATTAACAGGTTTAATTAATTATCAACAAAGCAAACACCAGAGAATATTGCCCCGGGGGGACCAGAGATTGATGTCAGCTCTAAAACAAATACCGCATTTACATGCTGCAAACCCTCTAAAATGTATGGCAGCGGGCAGGATTCGGGAAAGATTTGGGCAGGATTTGGGCAAGATTCGGGCAAGATTCGGGCAAGATTCAGGCAAGATTTGGGCAAGATTCGGGCAGGATTCAGGCAAGATTCGGGCAGGATTCAGGCAAGATTCGGGCAGGATTACCGACTGGGGAGCTTTGTAAGGTTCACAGACCAAACACAGCGAGAACCTCCCTTTGTGCTCCAGATCAGCGTCAAAGACAGGATGATAAGATTTAAGATGTTCACCTTTGTTTTTGAAATGGTGGTGGTAAAATGTTACATAGTCATTTTAGGTTAAAACATTAAAGAAATTTTATCTACTTTATATTGATAGACTATATTTTACGAAGATGTTTTGATTGTATTTCCCCCTCTGGTTCTGATGTTTCATCAAAGGTGCAACAACAATCAGGGGAAGTGTTACTAGATAACAGTTTCTGGCAACTTTTTCTATAAATGATTAATTTTAAGGGAGACGGTGCTGTGTAGCGACAGATTATTCAGCCCAATCAGCCGGTTTTCCTTATCAGAGTGCAGTGATATACATAAGACTCAATAGATTGTTTTATGGGTCACGGCTGGACTGCCCCTAGTTTGCATTTATATGAAAGCACACACGCAGATGACTTATTGTTACTGGAATGTGTGTTCCTTGTGGCAAAGCGATCTGCCACCTGTACAATCGGTAAAGTAAAGTTTAAAAAAAACCCAGGTCTTTAATGTCTTTAATCTGCATTGCTAAGGTATGTCCCATAGAACCTCAGTGGCAGACACAGAAAAACTGTGACTCAAGTTTGGTCCCCACCCCAACCCCCCTCCGATTTCTCTAACGATGCCCCGAAGACTTACAAACGAGGATGTGAAACATCTCCCAGCAGATTATACAAAACCCAGCAGAAAGAGTGGCCGTAGGGAGACGAAAATAACCACAATGAATAAAAAAGAACGGGGTGGCCTTGTACATGCCTGGTGTGGAAGCCGCAGCTAGGCCCTAAGCAAGCATTCAGGTTTAATTGATTGAGGACGGCTCTGTGGGCAGGGGAAAACACCGGCTGAAGCAAGCCCCTCACTAATAATAGCCAGGCATCTTGTCAGGTAATTGCTGACAGCTGGGACGGTACGAGATGTCCTTCATGCCTGCGCCTAAGATGACGGTGCCCCTCGTTCAGCCCCGGGGGGGGGGGGGCAAGCACTGGTGGAATTTGTTATTTAAGTGTTGTCTTAAATAATTATACAGACACTGTTCACATTGAGTGTTATTGATTCTTTCACAATATTTTGGTACCATGTTTGTTTTGTATTGGTGACTGTAAATCATATACTTATAAAGAGGAGAAGGGTATCTGGGGAAACCATGTTTCTACGTGTATGTATTCCTGCGTTGATGCTTTTATGTTTTTTATATGGGTGGTTTTGGCTAAAGGATATATAGCTATTGCAAAAAGCAGGACATGGTACGCCCTTCATTAAGGAGAACCGTATAAATGTTTGTGTGTGTTTGTGTGTGTGTGTGTGTGTGTGTGTGTGTGTGTTCCCATGCTTTTAGTGAGCTATATCTGTTTTGCAGCTGTCACTGAGGGGTGAAGGGTTTTATTTATTTATTTGTTGTTGTTTTTTAAACCTGTTTGGTTACTTAGTGTTTTCAGAATGAATTTATCTTTGGTCTTAACATATCCGTCCTAGCCTTGAGCTTTATTTAAAGTGTGTGCTGAGAATTATAAGGGTACTTTGGCTGATAGTCCTTCTCTCCTGGAGGAGTAAATTCTCCATAGAGACATGGGTCTTTGTCGCAGTACTAAATCAACGACGTGGAGGATAGAAAAGTGAGGGTAGCATTAAGGTTAATATTTTTTTTAAAGTTACTTTATCTACAATTTATATAGGTGGCCAAGCAAGGGTAGAGCTGAAGGTTATTGCCACCATGGTCTCCAGCACTACAATCCCCATAAGGCCATTCTCTCCTCAAGAATCGCTATACTTCCTGCTTTTAAAATTCTCAACCAACCAATTGGAGGTTAAATGGGTGGGTTCTCTGTGGCCCTTTTTTTGACGAAGGCCTTTTCCTTGATATGCATCATGCATCCTCAATAATGGAATGGTTAAAGCTTTACTTTGTGTCAGATGTGATCCTGGTTTATCAATTATGAAAGTCTAATCCCTACAAATGGGGAATTTAACTGAAGGTTTTCCGTAAACGGAAGAAAGCTCATTTGTGGGAACAGGTAGGCAAATGTCTCCGCAGACAGATGCTGCTAACAACCTTTCAGTAAGCATAGACAGTAAAGGCATTAATCTAAGTGCCCAGAGAAGCTAAGCTGTGGTGACATTGAAATATTATGTTATCTCAAGTCAAGTTAAAAGGCAGGACTTTAGGTTAATTCCCCGGTGCATTAACGAGCGACTGTGTGGTCAACAGCATTATGTTGAGAACGGCCAGGTCCAGCTGCGTGTGTCTGCTGACCACACCGTGGCAGTCCGCAAACGAGCGGAACATTGTCATTTTGGTGCAATTAAGTAATAATTCAACCGGGACAGAACTATGGTGAAAGCAAAGAACAGTGTCCTATCAGAGAAATTGCAGTTGGACTCGCTGCTGAGGTTATTAACCAGATCAGAGAGAGTGAGGCTGTTAAATAGCAGCGGCCTTACGCAGGACCGTGGGGAGTTAGATGCTGTTCCACTACATAGAAACCAGAGAAAAGAGCGAACAGAGAACAAAAACGTTTACGAGACCAGCACAGAGAGCAGATGTGGATACATCTCCTTCCTGGGACCAGTGAAATATCCAGCAGAACTGCAGAAAGAAAAAAACATACAAAAATGTAAAGCATTTTGTGAGCTTCCCGCTTAGGGGGCCCTCCTTTGAAAGGACATAGAATTGTGATTTTTTTTGAGACTTTGAGAAATAGTGCTAAAGCATGTGAAGTATATTTACTGTTGTCTTCATGACCATTAACCCCATACTTGGTCAAGCGGCGCGGTCAAACGGCGCGGTCAAACGGTACGGTCAAATCCTGTCCCCAAAACTGTCACACTGCTGTTCTTTCTATGATATTTCAATTTACCCTCCCATTTTTCGCTAATTTCCGTGGGTCCTTTGCATTTGTCAGACCACATTAGTGCACTGTAAGGAATTAAAATCTGTACCTCAAGACATTCGTTATTGCCAAGCACGCAGTCTCAGAGGTTTCTCATCGGCAGAATTTGTCTGAGAATATGATTTCTGTCATGTAACCAGCAGTTCTTACCACCCACAGAGCAGCCAAGAAGCCATGAAGGCTGTCAGAACAGTCAAAATACTCCTCAAGAGCAGGCAGCTCACAGAATTTGATTAGCCTACAGGATAATGCCTTTGGTTCGCTGCCTATCACCCCACAAGCCTCCTTAAGAGAAGGCTCCTCTGCTCCCCTGTCTAGAACATTTTTAGCTAAATAAAACCCAAATAGGTCAACAGAAAAGCTTTCCAAAAAAAAAGATTAACATTTGACATGCGGGAAAATTCTGAACTGCAAGAGGGATCGCCACAGGAAGAGATCAAAGTGTTTTCGGCCAGGACAAGTACAGATAACAAATGCAGGAGCCCACAATTTATGGACAAATGGACGTTTCTCATTCTTTTGTCGCCGTAAACCTATAAATAGGAGATGAGAAGAAACGGTACCTTTTCCCCTGAACGTGCTCACATTCTTTTATAGCGTGCATCGACCCAGACTGACCAGCACCGTTCGGCTGTTGAGAGTACACGGATCATCTAACACAATGGAAACTGGGCCAACAATGGTGGGGTTTTACACGCAAAGGTTTAATCAAGCTGTTATCATTCTGTAACCAGAAATTCACCAGGGCCTCACGCCTGTGCTAGTCCCAAAGGAGTGCAGGGGAAAATTCTGTGTGACCTAAGTGTCTTTGTTAATGAGATATAAAACCTGTGTAATTCCACTGTTGTGCTGATCAACTTACAGGACAGAAAAGGACTTATTGATGCACGTTAAATTGCCAATAATTACAACAACATCTTTTGTAAAGATACCTTTTCAGCATGTTCCATGATATTTTAATAAGCCCTCTCATTTCTAAGATTATTGACAGGGAAGTTTAATTTGGAACGATTGGTTTGAGAAGAAAATTATGCATTTTGTATTGGTGTAGTTTGGTATTGTCTTGTTTTTTGAAGAGTGTCTGATGTAATCAGAGGTAATCGTCTTTGTTGTGCTGATCATTTTCAGGGTTCCGTCTGGCCATCAATAGTTCTCTGTCCCTGCGCCGCTTTTTATTTTATGTCTCTGGTTTACGAGAGTCTTTACGAGAGTCATAAAAGCTTCTGAAAGTTTTTTGGCGAGCCTGTATCTCCAGATGTGTGTAAGCAGTGGCGTAACCTGGGGAGTCACAGTCAGCTATGTAGCTAGCTGGAGGCAGGCCGCATTATGGGAACTGGCGTGTGCGTGTACGTGTGACCTTGGGGTACAGTTGACGGTCCTAATATCTTGCCATAAATTCCCAAACTACTTACCAGGCTCCTGCGAGCGGTCGGAATGTGCATTGCGGATGCCAGTATACTGATTGGTATTGTGGTATGCTGACGGTTAACCGGTGTTTAAGGGGAAGGTAAAACCAGAGACCAACATAAATACCGCTAGCTCGTTTGTACCTAATTAGCTATCCATATGCAATGAAGCAACAGCCAATTCAGATCATTAGAACAGGATAACCGCTTCCTTATAAAAATGTATTTGCCAGCCATGTCCAAATGAGGCGTCAGCCCTAAACGAAAGATACAAGGCCAAAGACCTTTAATTAGACTTAACATTTAGGCATGGCGATTTAAAAAGTAATTAATCTGAATTTTGCAGAGGAAAGAAAGGACATATTATCCGTCCTATATGTTACAGTCTCTCAGATAACAATATAAATTATTATAATATTATCATTAATAATTGATATTTAATTAATGATTGATGATTAATATTTAAAAAAACAAGGAAAAATGTCTAAGTAAATCTAAATATGTAATGTGGGAGTGTCGTGTCAGAGAAACCTTACTGCGACTTTATTGGGAATTATTTATCTGGCTGAGATAGTCGTTTAACCTTTTTGGTTAAAAGAAAATTTAAGCTTTGGTTTCCTCACTAGTGCCTAAAATGTTTTTCATCAGTTTAGTGTTAGTGTTATAATAAAGGGATCTGGGTGAGGAGCTATATGAAAGGTGTTTGTGTTCTCTCATTTGGTATTCAGGTTTCAGTTCAGCGTATGCACACCACATAAACATGAGCAAGGCCTCTGACGGTCTGCTAATGTTGGGATACTGGTAGCCCGGGCTTTTACCTTGAACCGGAAAGTCAAGCGGTGGGGGGGGGCTTGATGGATGGTGCAATCCCTAACTGTGAACCTTGGTTGTCAGCTGTGAGAGGTGGAAATACAACCGAGAATAATGAACCACTCCTTCACTGCTCTGCAGCGAGACGGATGCAGGGGGCCTGGGTGCTTACAAAGCACGCGCCGTCCACAGCAAACCTGCCAATTGGAAGTGCGTGGCGACTGCAAGAGCAAATTGGCCTCCAGGGAGCATTTCTCCTTAAATTGGAATTGACAGCAGGTGACACTTGCAAACTCATTAAAATACCCCTTCTTCTGTGGTAGCTGGCTCTTTATCAGCAGGGGAAGATAAATTAAACATTTAATATGCTTCATACCATTACTCTCTCCAGGTTTATAGCCTGGGACCTCTAATGAACTGACCCAACCTCAGAAGTCCACTGACTCATCCTGTTTGTTGCCTTCCTTGTTTTCCAGTGTTTCTTATCACAGTGTGTGTGTGTGTGTGTGTGTGTGTGTGTGTGTGTGTGTGTGTGTGTGTGTGTGTATATATACACACACACTATTGCTGAGTGAGGCTTACGTATACATTTTTTCAAATGTATCCATTTCTTCGGTTAATTAAGCATTAGGCACCACCATCCAATACAATCCTGCTGACTCCCATTACTATCTGCAATATGACTCTTCACATCCTAATTTCTTACTCACAGCTTATGCCGTGATTATACCTACTTTGTCAACTAAAGCATGTAAATGTGTGGCTATTTATTCAGTGATGGTGGCTTTCCAGACGGTGTCATTTACAGTCTCTTGAGTTTCTCTGTTGTCATACTGTTGAGGCAGAAATAACGGGGAACATATATTCCGAAGTCAAATGGTCTCCTCTGCAACCTTGAAAGGAACCTCTCCTTGCAGTCAGATGTGTCAGTACATCAATCCCAGTGCATTCATCAATCCCGGTGCATTCATCAATCCCTGTGCATTCATCAATCCCGGTGCATTCATCAATCCCTGTGCATTCATCAATCCCGGTGCATTCATCAATCCCGGTGCATTCATCAACCCCAGCACAAAAAAATTAGAGGTCCACTTCATCGGTATGGACTCCCCAATATTCATTATGCATAGCAAAAGGAGTTATATAATGTATATCTTGTAAAAAAGGCGTTTGAGAGATCGTTTTGTGGAGCACGTCAGAAGTATCCGTATTTGTAAGGATTTTGAGCTCTCAGTAGCTTTAATAGTGATGGTCATACTATTGACTAATTCAACACAGGCATTATTGGCTGTTCCTATAAACAAATGCAACGTGAACAAGAGTAACCGCAAGAAATGTTCTTCTTAACTTGGTCCTTTGGAACCCATTGGAAAGAGAGCTGGGTTCGAGACAATATGTGTCATGCTGTAACCTTTTGAACCTGTGAAGTTCAGATTAAAGGATGTTTACTTGGTAAATAGAATTGTTGAACCTGCCAGTGCAGACTTTTGAGCTCGGTTTGTAGCGCTGGACGCAGAAAATGGAGCCCCAGTCAGTGTGACTGCTGACCCAGCACTCTGCGTTACTTCCGTCCGACTTCGTCCTTTTCCGATATGTTGCCTGTTGATCTTTCCTCCTCGCGTTTAATCCACTTCGGTCGCTCCTGCCCATAAGAAGGATTCCGAGAGCGCTTGCCTAGTCCCTGATGAACAGGAACAGGCACGGCCCTCTTCCTCTGGGGGCACCTCCCCTGTTTGTTTTTTTTCACGGGGGTCAGATGTTTATGAAGAAGGGGATATTGTAGATGGAGAGCACTAATGAAGAAAGTATTGATTCCCCATAAAAGGGATTTAATCAAACTCCCCTGACACATCCAAAGGGACAGGGCCTGGCTACAGCACCAAATTACACTTCATACACCATCTATTTTTCAGAGGCCGGGATAAATGGACCTGCCCCGCAGATAGATGAGAGTTTCTGTAGCTCGTTCATCATGGGAAAACAAGGGGAGAAAAGCAACAGGATTGAGAAGGGTGGTAATATCAGCTAATACAGAATGGCCAAGGTGGCTAGTCCCCAACAATGCAATGGCAGGGGGCCTCCGTCTGTGCCCCCTTCGCTTCTGTTGGCAAAGCAACGGTTTTGGCTGGACCACTGCTTCGTACACGGAACTGCTCTCACCTCTTCTTTTTTGCAGGAAAAGAAATGTAGTCAGCTCTTTTCTAAATAACTGCACGTTACATAACTGCATGCGTAACACTACCAAGATATCAACACTAATATGCGATCTAGAAGCATGCAAACTGCAATCGCCATTATCAAAAGCAATCCATGGTGTTGCAATGTCTAGGTTCACCTCTGCGTGTGGTAGTTTTAAAGAGGAACTTTTTTGACAGCAGTCTGAGTGCTTATTCCATAAAGATGAGTCATGCCTGCAGGACATCAAAATGCAGAGCGTCATACTGACAGCTGAGTTGTAAACACAAGTGGAAAACCTGGGGGTAGATATAATAATGAGATTGTAATCATTTTGCAATTTTGCAATTTTGTATGACAACCATCCAGAGAACTTATCTGCCTAGTATTTCGGGAAATACTGTGCTAGGCTCCTAGGTAGGTGAAAAGGGTTTGTATAGTGTGTGTGTGTGTGTGTGTGTGTGTGTGTGTGTGTGTGTCTGTGTGTGTGTGTGTTAAGAGGGGGATTTCTGTAGATAAGATTATCAATCTATTCACAATGTTATTGAAAGATATACATGTTTCCAACACTAATTTTTAAATACATACATTCTATACATGTCCAGGGAGTAGACACAATAAGTAGAAACAATAATGGGAACACAAAGAAATATATAAATATTTATTATCCAATAAGTGTTGGGCCGTCCTTTGACTGGAGAACGGCTTTAATGCATGCTGAATATTGTCATTCTGGTTTTGATTCTGTTTCTAATGGGATATTGGACATTTCATGGAAAGTCAGTCTTTTGAGAGATGAAGGTTGGGGGGGAAATTTACACCCCACATTACATTTCAGAACTCAAAATCCACAAATGTTTAGATCTGCTGAAAAGGGAGACCTTGGAAGGTGCTTGACTTCATCATGGCTCAATGGTCCAGGTTTTGTGCTCATAACACCGGGTTATGGTTTCCATATGTATATATCCACTTTGTAAGCCTCCTGAGGGGCTCAGTTGATAAAGGCGATTGCACCAGCCACGGGTGGGTTAAATCCTACCGGCTTCCCGGGCACCAGCCACGGGTGGGTTAAATCCTACCGGCTTCCGCAGTACGGATTGAGGGGGACTTTCGAGAGTCATTCCCAGTGGTCTTTGAGCCTCCCCATCCTTTCCACTCTGCAGACTTTGCAGGCCACACGAGTGGTTTCAGCGGGGCCTGAAGAAGAGGCACGTCCCCGTCGACGGCGTTGTGAGTCTGCAGGCGCCCCGGGAAGCGCCTATGAGATGCACTTTAGTGACAAGCTGATCGAAGCCACTGTGCGCCGCCGCTGGTCCCGGCTAGTGAATGACGTGAGCTGTATTCGATCCGGCAGACTACAGCACATGGGGCTCAGGCTGCACTCAGGCTGGCACCACTTACCGACCGAGCCGCTTTGGAGGCTCGTTTCCCCCCCCCCCTTTACATATTAAATACTTCTGCCGTTGCTGTGACTTACGCACTTAAAATTCAGGCGCCAACTGTGTGACCTCTTTCAAACTCTGTTCGATCTCCTGCTGTTTCAGAATCCTCAGAACTTTCAGGCACAGTATATACAATCAAATTAAAGTGAATTATTCCTAAAAATATTTTTAAAGATGAAATACTATTTATTTTGTTAACCTAAAAGATAAGTGTGACCAAATTGAAGGAAATAGTAGTTTGTCCATAATTTATCTGTTTGTTTAATTACTTGACCTGTATTTATGTAAAGAGTTTTTGTATTTTTGTGTGCATGTATATATAAATATTTCATTTTTATTAAACAGTTTATTTTTGTTGTTATTTGTGACTTTTTTTTATGGGGACATTTAGTTTTCTTCTTTATTGTTTAGTTTCTTTCTTTTGCTAGTTTTGTTATTAAAACTTCTTAAACATTAAAATATTTGGAGTACTCATTCTATTACAGATAGAAATTACATAAATATTGTTTTTTCTTTGTTATGTGGGCTTATGTGAGCTAAGCTATCAATGGGTTTATTCTCATCACAGGACAAAGCTTGGTTGTACTCGTACCAGAATATCAATATGGTTACTCCCTACACTAATAAGGAGGATCACTCAAAATAGATTCATTGCCAACATCTATCTGATCATGGGAGGCTCTGAGAACTGCACTCAAACCAGAAAAGGATGTAAATCCATTAACAACCAGGCAGACAATTAGCATTTTATTTTTGTTGTAAACAATACACGCATTCTGAGGTTAATCGGTCAGACTCCTCGTCTTCAGGTACCGCTCCGCTGTGATGATGAAATTTAAAAGAAAGCGTGTAGGTAATCGGTAAAATGGCGGATTTAATAAACATCTTCTGGGATTTATTTCTCACAGGACACTGAAGACAATAACATCAAAGTATAAGAATTTAATAGAGCCTCGTCTGTTTCTTCAAGGACTTTTGAAGGGCATCTGTCTCAGAGGCGAGTTCATCTCTAAACTCACTTGGAGGGAACTGGATTTAGAGTGAAGCTGGTTCAGCTGTCTGTGCCATGAATTCATACCTACTACACAGAGCTTACAGAGATACTCCAGCACCTGAACTCATTTTTTTCACTTTAGTGGCTGCATCGTAAATGAGGGAATGTTCAGGAATTTTCTGCCAAGCCTGTTCAGGAATGTTCAGGAATTCTCTGCCATGCCTGTAAAGGAATGTTCAGGAATTCTCTGCCATGCCTGTTCAGGAATGTTCAGGAATTCTCTGCCATGCCTGT
>JAOVYW010002365.1:0-15171 GCA_025775045.1 Hiodon tergisus
AGCAGGAGAGCCAGTCCTATCGGGGTGCAGAGAGATCAAGATTGTTAGGAGATCAACCAATAAAATTCCTACGTAAAGTTTGGTCAACAAAAACTTAATGTGCCACAATTTAGTTATCTATTAAACCAGATTTTATTCATTAAAACTTAATGTAGTCACATGTATGTATTGCACCAAATGATTTATAATTTATAATTAGGATTTCTCTGTGCAACTCATTCTGCCACAATGTCCAAACATCTGAAAATTGATTTTATTGTTTCTGAATTTTTGGCAAAATTGAAAAAACTCTAAAGACTTAATGATGGGAGAATCCCACTTACCAACGCAAATCAGTAGCTTGCCCATGCTTGCCTCTGTACAGTAGACATGGGTTGCCTTCTCCTTATATACTCTTTAGCTCCTATCCCCTTATCTAGCAAGCCTTCCCTTTTGGATGTTTGCTCTGGCTCCTGTACAATTTAGCTGTTAAAGATATAATTCATATATATCTCGGCCTGATTGTGATTAAGATTCCGCTAATCTTTATCTGCACTGAAAGTTCTTGTGATTTACGGTCAGTCCTGAAAATTTTTTCTTTCTACTTTTATTTGTTAGGAAGGATATATTTTAAATAAGTAAATAGACTTTCCTAAATGCTGACTATTCACCTGTCATTGCTGGACACCTCTCTGACACTAGATGATGATGGTGGTGACCACCAGCAACAGAAAGCTTATTTGTGTTTTTGTCTTCTTTGCCCAGTGGCTACACAGGTCACATTTAAATATAATCCAGTAGTTTCTAGTTATTATTATACAACTACAACTTAATTTTAAAAATGATTAGTGGCAGAAAAAAATCAATAAATGGAGATGTGTTTGAGTACATTTTTTATTTCATAATATTAATAAAAATTAAGGTATAATGTGATTCCTGTGTATTGTGGTTAGAATTAACATTGACTAAAGCATTTTTGAAGCCATTTATTTTTTTACTGTTTTTCATGGGTACAAAAGATTTGGAAGAGATTTTTTTGTCTTTTAGAAGAACAAAAGTGTGCAGACTCTTATACATTTTATAGTTGATAATCTATCACTGACTGTGATATGCTCAAAGTGACTTTGACTCTGGCATAGGCTCTTAGTCACATAGTGAGTCAGTAGGAGTGCGTCAGACAGGTAGTGACGGGATCTGGGCTGCAGAAAGTCAAACATGAAAACAGACAAACACATGAGCGAACCTACAGGCCCAGTCAAGATTGCAATGCTTTTGTGGCATGCTTTTCAATAGCTATTTGTAACAACATTTCTGCTGGACAACTTGCGTCTTGTTAGCAAGAAGATGTTACCTAGCATAATTCTGTTAACAGTCACACATTTACTGCATCTGTTATAAAAGAGCTTTAGTCATTTGAGTCGTTTAGTTAAAAAGGGTAATTTTGTTATTAATTTAATTTGATGTATCAATATCTGTAGTTGTAAACACAGAAGAAAAAAACTGTTGTTTCCCATTCTGCTATGGGAACTGAAATAGGAAAATATTTCAAGACTTTTAAAATCAATATTTGGTTGAGCTTATAGGACTTAGAATCATCAACTCTTTCTTGATAGCTCGGGTGGAGGTAGGGGTGCTAACTTCATTGGGGTCATCAGGTGGGCACCCCCCTTCCTTGGTCTTTCCTTGATAGGCCCATGACACCTCCAAAGGACTCAACTGCGACACCTGGTGTCCCAGGTGTGCCCCCCTCTGTTTTTCCCCCCTTAGTCATTTTTCAGCCCAGTTGGGATCCTTTCATTTTAGCCAAAGCCAGTTGCTGCCTTGCTTGCCTCTGACAGTGACCTGACGGCTTGTTGGAAGGCCTGTCCTCTGACTCCCAACCCCTTCACCAGCCTCTATGGGGAGCAACTGGGTTAGCCAGCTCCGTTGTACTGCCTTGGCTGCTAGGTCTGAGTACTTCAGCCTTTTACGTTCATACGCTTCACCAACTGCAGCCTCCCATCGCACAGTTAGTTCCACAATGAACAGATACTTTTGGGAGGTTGACCACAGTTCCAGCCTGAGATTAGTTGCAAGATTGTTATTTCAGGCAGAAAGATGAGCTTCTGGTCAACCTGTGTTTTCCAGTCCCGGGCAGCCTCCAGCAGGGTCGATTCCCTTCTCGGAGTTGGCTTCCCTGGAAGTTGCCCTGCTCTTATGAAGGTGGTGGTTTTTGAGAATCCAGGCTTTGGGGGAGAGAGGGCATTGGTAGTAGTTCTCCTTCCTTCCACGGTAATCGCCAGATGTCAAGGATGTGTCTTAGCGTTGCTGGGGTTTGACAGAGAGGACATGATGGATCTTCTCCAACCCACTGGCTTAGATTCTTGGGTGTGGGAAGGACATTATAGTTGGCTCTGATGATGAAGCTAAGTCTGCTTCCTTCCATCTCCCAAAGATCCTTCCAGGTGAGCTTACGATGCTCCAGGTTTTCCCAGTTAGTCCATTGGCTCTGTTTGGACTGCGAGATTGCCTTTGAGCATCTCTCTGCCTCCTCCTGCTGTCGGACCTCGGCTACCACCAGCTTTCTTCTCTGGGTAAATGTCATCTTGTGCCATGTGCGTCTACTTTTCCCAAGTCCAAAACCCCCTCTTCCCTGCTGCCCCAGTCCTACGATGTCTCCATGTCTGAGAGCAGATTTTGCTTGTTGTACGGCCTCAGACTGGGTCCACTTCCTCCCAGTGGCATATATGGGAGCAGCCGCTTGTATCATAGCGTCTGGAGACTCGGTCAGGGTCATTTCCAGCCTCACTTTGGTGCATTTGAACTCTTCAGTGAGGCTAGAAACCAGAGCACCGTTCCAGAGCACCGTTCCCATACAATCCGATATTGCTGAGGCAACGCGGGAGTCCAAGCCACTTCTTGATGTAAAAACTGACTTCTCAACTTTGGTAATGGGAACCTCGTAGACTGTTAGAGGCCACATCAGACGGAGCAGCAATCCAAACTGCAGGAACCACAGTTTCAACTTACCAGGAAGCAAGGTCTTGTCTATGCTAACAAGGCCTTTGATGGTTTCTTCCCTCAGTTGGTCACTCTGGTCTGAGTCCTTGAGGCTTGCATTGTACCATCACCCTATGCTCTTGACTGGCATCTCCAATACCGTCGGGACGGGTGTTTCATCGATGTGGAATCTCTGGTTACAAGTTTCCCTCTGATGATGGATATACTTCTGGACTTGCTGGGTTTGAACTTCATCCGTGCCCACGTTATGTTGGCATGAAGTTTTTCTAGTAGACGTTTGGTACATGCGATGGTTGAGGTTAGGATGGTCATGTCATCCATGTGGGCGGACATGGGAGGTAGTCACTGTCCAGACTGCAGACGTTCTCCTCCTACAACCCATTTGGAGGCTCAGATGATCAATTCCATTGCATGGTGAAGGCTAGAGGGGAGATGGTGCACCCTGCCATTATTCCCACTTCTAATTATTGCCATGATGTTGTGTACTCTGTTGTTGTAAGGCAGAATTGCAAATCTTAGGTCATTGGCGCATGGAAGAACTCAAAGGCTGTCCAGAGAAGAGAATGGGGGACAGATCCAAAAGTATTGGCTAGGTCCAGGAATAAGATGTGCAGATCTCTTCCTTCCCTCTTTGCAGTCTGGATTTGATGCCATATCATGCTCGTATGTTCTAAGCATCCCGAAAAGCCTGGAATACCAGCTTTCTGTACTGACATTTCAACCAAGTTTTTCTGTTTCAAGGATGTTGTCATCCTTTGAGCAACAATGCTAAAGAAGACCTTCCCTTCAACCTCCAAAAGACAGATTTGACTGAATTGGTTGATGTTCAATGCATCCTTTCCTTGGGGATTAACACTCCTCCTGCTCTTGCCATGCTTTTGGGATGATTTTCTTCTTCCATGCCACCTTCATTTGCCTCCACAGGAACATCGTAGGACATCTGGAGAGTTCTTTTACAGCTGGTATGGAACTCCGTTTGGTCCGGAAGCTGAAGCTGCCCTTGCCTTTCTCACAGTTTTCTCGACCTCGCTTCACCTTGGCGGGCTGTCCAACAGATGCTCTGGCTGAGGAATGGGTGGCATGTCTGGAGGCATCACCCTCTGCTCATATACCTGGTTGTCTGTGTGTATTACTTTCAGGTGGTCCTCCAGCTCCTTCTTTGGCACCTTAAGTGACCCGCTCTGTTCATTTGTGAAGAGACCTTTCGCAAATCTGAAGGGATCTTTGTAGAAGGATGTTCTTGCCCTCTCCTTCTTCTTGCGTCGAGTTCTGATGTTTTCTCCTCTCCACAGTGTTCCCAGGTGTTCCTTTAGGCCTGCTTGCAGGAGGTTTATGCCAGATCTCTCCTCCAGTGAGAATTTCTTCCACTGTTTCCTCAAGCCCCTTCTCTCTTTGACAAGGCATTCTATTTCTTGCTGCATTCTGGACTTGGGAGGGGTTGTTGTTTTCTTCTTTCCTTTTGCTCCGAACCTTTCTGCCCCGTATGAGTTGATCAAATCACTAATTTTCTCATTAAATCTATATAAAATAGAAACCTTCTCCAAGAAACCAAATGTATACAAAACAGACTTTTACCTTGTGGATAACTTGGGCAGAAAGTGTGAAGTTCATTCTAATTCTAATTGAATGTTAAGAAAATGTTTTATTGTCACATATTCACACTCCAGTTGGGACTGTGGTGTTATCTTGTTCTTCTAGTGAATGTAAAAACGGTTTTCCCTGTGAACTCAATCAATTTATATTACTTAATCACTCTACTTTTTTGATACTTTTCAAGTTTTGGCAATGTTTAAGTTTTACCATCATTTTGAATTGTACTTTGTGTATATGAGAAACATGAACTACACAAACTTGTGAACTTGACTGTTGTAAATGAGAGACATGGTCTCCCATGGGTTGATGCAGGTCGGTGAGATAATAATAGCTGGTTGCATATCATCAGTCCTTGTTGATATCCTTCATAAAGACATGGAATAATGATTAAATGAAATATTTTAATATTTAAGGTTAAAAAAATTTTTTTATCAGAATGTGAGCTTATCTGTGTGTTGATCGTTGATGGTTTTCTGTTTTTCTGTTTTTAAAATTAAGTTGATTTTTTTTGGAAAGATGCTAACTGTTCCTTCTTCAAAAACTAATTATTATTCCATAGCTAAGTTAAATCTATTTAAATCTTTGTACATGGCAGAGAGTGTGCACAGAGACAACATATTACATGCATCTAAAGCTTATTATTATCTTCTGAACCCTACCCAACAATTGGAATAACATTAAAGGTTTTCTTTGTTTTAGTTTTGTTTCCATTGTTAAACATATTTGTGAGCCAGGAACACTGGTATCATTAAATAAACACTGATGGGCCCTCTCACATTAAGCCTGCTCTTTTCAAATGCCACTAATGGAACTAACAAGGGGATAGCAAGGTTTAATCTGCACATGAAGGATTAAAGGGGTAATTGATTAATTCTTACACGTCACCAACTTCATTTTAACTATGTTTTAAAAAAATGTATGCAAAAATAACAAAAACAAACTTTATTTTATCAAACAAAAAATGTTTCTTTCTGTGTTTCAGGAAAATTTACTGACAAATTTTTTTCATGTACAAACGCATACTATCACATAATAAAACAGGTTAAATGGAGTTTATGGATATAAATGGATATAATATATATATGGATATAAATGGATATTATATTTGAG
Organism: Hiodon tergisus; assembly: GCA_025775045.1. Classification (NCBI taxonomy): domain Eukaryota; kingdom Metazoa; phylum Chordata; class Actinopteri; order Hiodontiformes; family Hiodontidae; genus Hiodon; species Hiodon tergisus. Next base: position 5,683 of record JAOVYW010002365.1, read on the forward strand.
ACAGGATAAACCAGGTTTCAAAGGCTGTTGTTTGGCACTTTATAAACTTTAGCCATTTCTCTGTAAGGAATATATACTTTTTAGGAGGTATTTTATATGTTATACTTTATACTCAGAACAGATAATTAAATATTATATTTATCTGATAGGAAATTGATGGAGGACACTCTGATATCACAATCGTGCAGGAGCCATGTGTCTGATTGAGAACAGAGTCTGTATCTGAGATCAGTGCACCTGAAAACTCTCATTACATACAACCCATTTAACTCAGAACGGATTTCAATTCAAAACCTAATCTTCATAATTTTAATTTATAAATCAGATTAAATGAAAGGCCAACCTGAATTTACGGTGTGTTTAGAGGTTGGTATTAGAGACCAAGTTTAACTCAATGTTACTGATGTGAGTTTAGAGATTAGTATTAAGTATTTTACTTAGCTCAATCTTTCATAGATCAATAATAAGATTTAGAAGAAAAACTGTTTCTTATGCAGCACGGCTTCACGAACATGAGCAGGAATCATGGTTAGAAGTGAATCAATTAAAGGATTTTACATAATAGTTTGGTGTGGTAACACTAGATGATCAGAGACAATGCTCCCGATCTCTGAATCGTTTCTCCCACAGAGAATTAAATGACATGTATACATGCCCACTGTGGCTAGTTTTCTATCTGCTGTTATTAATGGACATTGTGAAATAATTATTTCCAGTATTTCAGTTAAACAGTGTACATCTACTGCTCCAAATCCATGGCTTACAAGCAGACGTTGCAGACTAATGACAGTCATTCATTCAACTAAAACATTTAAATTAAACACACATCAATATAAAATTATGAGCAATTGGGACACACCCTGGTCTTCTGAATACCGACAACCAGGATTAGTGTCCGTGGGAGCAGCTTTATATAAAGAACATGAAACTAATCTACATTGATAATTTAGTGCAACAATTGTGTTGAAAAATGGCAGGTCTTGCTAATTTTATTTTCTTTCTTTGCAGATTAAGAATAAGTACTGGAACGGGGGAAGAAGGGTAGTGATGTGAGAATACTCCTGTCAATTCGATGATTGGGTGATTATCACCTGTACCTGGCCCATGTTGTTAACTGGGTCCGGGTGCAGGATTTAAAAGGTTTCTTCTGAGGGCTGCTTTGGAAGATCTGTGTGGAAGAAATGTGAAAAATGTGAAGAATTGTGAAGAAATTATTTAAAAGTGTGTGAAAAGTACATAAAAATCCTATTTTTGTGCCTGTGTCCATGTCTTAAAAGGCAACCAATCCCTTGTGAGTTCACTACATTTTTTTCAGTGAACTCACTTATATGATGTGATACAATCTCAAAAAATTTATTAGTTTTTTGCTTTCAAGTTCATGCATCAAAACACATAAGGTCTAGCTGTGTACAATCTTGACTTCAAAGCGATAATTAGTTTCCTTGAAAAATGTATTAGAGCAGCTGACAAGGTTTCTGGGAACGATTAGTTGGTAATCCATGACATTTGTAGAGAATGTTTTTTTAGTTTTTTTTACCTCTACTTCAATTGTTGACTGGCAAAACCTGTGTTGTTTTCTCAGGTTATTATAGAGCCACACCTTTTAGACAATTCCCTGTGAATTTAAACACTAGCTGCCAAAACTGAGGTCAGTTTGGCTGTTCTGACGACAGTTACTGTAATAATTACAGGCATTGGCTAGCGCATATAACCACTGACAATTTTCAGGGGTCGTCTACATAATGATTTGTTACATGCGTTCAGACATTAACAAATATATCAGTATGCATGTGGCTTGCTACAATTCATTTGAAATAGCAAAACTAAAACGAAAGATGATTGCCTTTGAGATCTGATAAATTCAAGAGACAGCCTTTTCCTCCTGAATTTGAAGTGAATCTGATCCTGACAAAGCAGATTAATGTCTAGTAACTCAGTCAAAGTTAAGTTCCCCTAATGCAATAATAATTGTCCTCTAATATTAAATGAGAAACAACATGGTCTCCGTACACCAGAATTCTCACACCCAAATAAGCTGACCACGCTTATTCTGCTGTTGCATTCTGTATTTTTATATATTCAATCTGTCGCTGCCTGTCAGCTGGATCGAGTTTGGATCAACCCAGTTGTATTGACTCCGACAACAGTGTCAATAGTTTTTTTCTGCTTTTACAGTTGATTCAAATTCTCAGAACTTGTTTGGAGTTTATATTATACAATAGAATATTAAATAATACATTAGAATATAATACAATAAAAAAACAAAAATATATTTAAACAAAATATATTTACACTAGGTTCACTTTTGGTATCACAGACACAGGTTGGTTTTGGACCCAAGCGCAGACACGGAGACGAAGAAAACAAGGGATGAGGAAAAACGCATTTTTACAACAGACAAGTAGTATGAACAAACAAGACTACAAACAAAAAACTGACGAAAAGACAACGACTAGAAAACAAGAAAGACTGACAAAGACTAGACTAGATAAGATTTCAAGAATAACTTGGTAACAAGGATTAAGGCTTGAGAGGCTTGGCAAAATACATGAGACAATCTGGAAAAGAGTGGCAAAACAAGACTGGTATATAAAGGTGCTGGGCAAACTGATTGATTAACTTGATGACTAACAGCTGTGACTGATAAAGGGTGACATCTAGTGGGAAAACTAAAATTACAACAAACATAAAACTGAACTGAAAATTTGAGTCTGTGACAGTTCGCCGACACCGCCGTATGAACTACTGTGCTGATGGCACCTCCACCTCCAGGGACGAGGTGAGAGGAGGCAATGGGTGAGATAGGTAGACCCCCACTCCATGATCGCCCTAGTCTACCAGGGATAGCTGAGAACCAGGGGCACTTGAGAATCTGGTAGAATCCACAGTTCCCGACAGCAGCAGTTTCACTAGGAAGTGAGTCACCTCCCGCAGGGGGCGCCCATCCAGGGAGCTCAGAGATCTCGGAAGGGACATAGGAACAGTGTCGATCCCCAATTGGTGAGCCGTGTCAGCACTGGGGAAACTCATCCGCTCCCGATTCCAGTAGAACGGCCACACTGACCGACTGATCCAGGAGAAGAAGTGTGACAGTCTGATGGGGGCGAGATGATCTCTGAGGATTTGTGTTTTGGCTCTCTGGTGACCTCACCCCTTTTACTGGGCACGCCACGGCGAGATGTCCCATCGAGCGCAGTACAGGCAGCAATGCAATGTCCACGAATCTGTCGCCGCCTGTCAGCTGGATCGAGTTTGGATCAACCCAGTTGTATTGACTCCGACAGCAGTGTTCCACTGGCTCCCTGCCGCCAGCGTCTGAAACTCCATGGAATAGTCCGCCACACACCACGTATGCTGCCGAATCAGAAGGAGGCGGTGCACGGTCTCCCGACCTCCGCTTCATCTCGCTGATGAACATGGCTAGGTTGAAGCAAATTGGGGACTGCTTCTCCCACTCCGCACATGCCCACTCTCTCACTCTTCTGATGAGCAGCGAGATACTGTAGGCAATGCGAGAGCGTTTCGAGGGCAGAGAAGAGGGCTGGAGCTCGAAAAACACGGAGCACTGGGAAAGGAAGTGCTGGCACACTCCATGCTCTCCACCGCTGACCTCGGTTGGAATCAGGCGAGGTTCCGCGGATGGAGACAGTCCGGGAACCTTGTGTGGTGGGAAGGTGGCTGTCTCCAATATAGAGGGAGCATGCAAAGGGGGCGGGGAGCAGTCGGCAAGGAACTCCTCCATCTCCTGGAGGGCTTCGGCCACCTGATCCAATTGCTGGTCATGGCAACCCAGGGCAGCTGTATCACGGACACAGGCTGGTTTTGAACCCAAGCGCAGATACAGAAACAAGGGATGAGGAATAACTCAGGTTTTACTTAAAAAACTAAACAAGCAAAAACAAAGCGGGGTACAACAAACGAGTAGTATAAACAAACTAGACTACAAACACAAATGCTATGAATAGACTAAGACAACGACTAGAAAACTAGAAAGACTAGACTAGACTAGACTAGACATGATTAGACTAGATTAGATTAGATTAGATTAGATTACCGAATTTTAGGGACACTATCACGTAGCCATTAGTGGTGTGGCAAAGAGTCAACTATGCAACAACGCTGATATATATCAATATTTTCTATTAATTAATTATCTTTCTCTATCTCTCTCTCCCCCCCTAAAAAAAATTTGAAACATTTTAAGACTCCCCTATCTCGCTGGTTTAAATAGTTATGCATTTAAACCAGAAAATATATTTAATAAAGGGGGTTATTAAATACAATGTGGTGCCTTGGTTGCTCACTGTCCCTACCAGGTAGCCAAAGGTGCCATTGTCCCTCCTCTAAAAAGACTGACATTTAGGAATTTCGATTTTGTGAAATCTTATTTTAATTGCATATAGCGCTCTCCAAGCCTTTTCTTTCAGAGCATACGTGGCCATGGCAGAACTCCCTGAGGTGCTTATTGTTCTGCCAATGTAATAGTGATTTAAGGTATGGTTTATAGTGTTGTTTCCTAGAGTGAAATAATGTTTGTTTTCCTGATATAATTTCCTGAGGTGCAAATGTGATTGGTAGCGCTATGATTTGAAAGAAAGCCAATTACTCAGCATGCTGTGTTCATCAAGAAAGTTAATAATTCTGTAATTTATAATACAACAAAATAACTTCCCCAGATTACTGTTCACACCAATGCCTCTGTAATTATTAGGGTCTAATTTATCTCCACATTTTGAATAGGGGAAATAAGCTCTTTTAGTGACGGCAAAACTAGATCAACAATTTTATTCCTGGGGCAGCAGACTGCTCCAAAACTATGGTCAATTCATTAATGTAGATGTTGAAAAGTGTTGGACTCACACGCCTCAATATGGGGTGCCAAACATAAATCACAGGAAAACACACAAAAAAGACTGCATGCGTGCACACGAACAGGGCTTTAATTTTCACACATATATAAAATGTTTGAAACATATAATAAATATTAGCAAATGAATTAAAGAAAATGTATAAATCTTTATAACATTTAATATAAATATGTAATTTTAAAGACAATTATTTAAAATTTAAAATTTTTTTTTTTTAAATTTTGATATTTGAATATTGATAGACATTCAGAAATATTGAAAAAAAACTTCAGTATTTACTTAAATATGAGTAAAAGGTGCATTTTAAAACTGTAATTTATGTCGCATTTGGCACCCCAGGTCTCATTGATCCTTCAGGGATGAGAAGGGTATGGCTGCGAGCATTGTCCAGGTTTCGATGAGCGTGGAGAGCCACCTTGTGACCCTATTGACACATTGTTCTTGCTGTTCACTTTCCCCCACAAGCAAATCCTTGTTCGTTGGCATACTGGCGATTTTTTCAGTAGCACAATAAATTTTTTGTGCCATTATCTTAATTTCCACAAACGGAACTTTGATAAATCCAAGTGTTAACATACTGATGTTAAGTCGTATGAACGTGATATTAATGGTCCAGGCTGACATTATTTTTTTTATTAGTTAAAAATGGATTAAGCTAATTAAAACGTTTCGTTGGAATTTTGAAGGAAACGTCGTCGTCCATGATCTTCTGGCCAATGACAAAAGAACCATCGATAAATTATTTCTTCCACCAAGTCCTTCTCGAAATATTATGACTCATCGTTAAAACACAAATAGAGATGAACGATTTAATGAAATCGTGTGCGGTTTATATTGGGTAGCAATATCCAGTTCTGTCGTCAGGTGACATGCACCCTGACTTCCTGCTTCTTTGCTGTTACTATGTGTTTTATGTCTCGACATAGAAATTCGTATGAACGTCACAAAGTTAAGGCTTCAGCAGAAAGACAAATCTGCATTTAGAAAATATCCACGATGTACAGGTCTCTGTTAATGTTATTGTGTGGAATTTTTAACTATATCTGTTTTAATATTTAAACACATGGTAATGCGGGTCAGGTTACACTGCAATACAGTGAATCCAGGTGAACCTGTTTACAATTCAGATGTGTGGGCACGTCCAACGTGGTTTAGAACATAGCTAGTTTAATATATTGTCAGATATTACACAACGTTTAGGCTAGACTTTGTGGTTAGGTTTGTGGCCAGTGAAAGCAGTCGTTTTGGATTTCTCAACTTCCATTGCTGTTAAGTAAATTACTTCCGTTGAAAAATAAGTTTAATAACATCAAGCAAAATTTGCGGAAATGTAAATGTCCTCTAGAGAATTTTGCACAAGACTTGGCTGGAGTTTGTGGCAAGCAATAGCTGGAAATATAAGTCTGCAAATAAAAAGTCCACACTAAGTGGACGCAGGCGCAAGCAACGCATATCATGTCCATTTCTGATCTGTAACGTTAGTGTTAACTTGTGTTAGTGGCGTGTCATTGCCTTAACTGTCCACTAGAAGTCGCTCCTCGGTATACTGCTGTCCTTCCTCTACCCCCGAGGTTCACACACATAAGTGAAAGGGCGATGTGCTGCTGAGCAGTTGTTAGAAAGCTCCGCAACAAAATAACCGGGATATATCGTATTGTTCCCCGGTCGCTGAACAAAACTGAGTCACTGGGACGAATTATTCGGTGGTAAATGCACTTTACAGGATATACAGAGTTAATGCCCAAAGACCCTGCTGTTCAGGGCACTTAAGATACAAATATATTTTAAAGAACGAAGAAAAAATATCGCGGAAATAATGAGGGAATTGCGGTGGCAATCATAGATCAGGTAAAACGTTTTCTTCTTTTGAAACATTTTAAGGCCAATGTTTAAAAAAATGCTTCGTGATTTAATTTCCGATCTCGCCGCATTAAGAACAAGTGTATTGCTGCAGTGTGTTTGATGGTAGGGTTTAGTTGCTACGCTATGGCGAGTTTGTCTGTGAAAACGTATAATTTCATAGCTCGTGCTCTGGCGTTCAGTGATCAAGCAAGAAGAAACATCGCATGTGTTCTACTATTGATTGTTGGTTAGATAAATACACGATAGCGAATACTATGTGGGAAAATTTTTCCTTATATTTATCACAAAATGTCTATCTGCTTATATTTCAAAAAGTGATGTTTATAACGTTAAAATGCAACTCATTTCATTGTAACCGCGACGTGTTTGGTATTCGTGCTTGCCATGTAAACAGTATTCCAACTTAACTAAAATGTATTCCTACCGTTTTGAAAGTTAGATCACGCAAGTTTTTGTTTTTGTTTTATTAATCGGTTTAATTCGTGAGTGGTGCTGCCTTATCAAAAAAGCCACGTTGTTTAAATATATTAATTCGTTATCGGTTTGGGGTTAAATAGTACAAAATTGTATGAATATGTTATTAACAGTAAATTTTATTGTTTATAAAAAATGTCTACTAGATTTATTTCTCGTAAATATTGGAACGTGCCTGCTGGGCAGGTGGCTTTTTGCATAATGGACACGACGGTCGATTACCTCATATTTCTACCTATTGAGGTGTACGCTTGAAAGGTTACGTATTTAGAAGAAAATATAATTTTAAAGACCCCCGTTGGAATTCAGTACACACCTCTAACTTTTCCACTGTCCAGTTTGCTTCAAAATGTAGTAGTACTCTATCAGCGCTGTTAAGGCCTAGGTCAGATTCTGTAGCTGTAGTGCGCTGTAAATGCACATTTAAAGGAAATAACCCTTATCTGTCCTGTGAAGCGTCGGGCACATTAGTATTATTGACGAACAAGACAGACGTTGCAAACATGTTGTTCACAATATCAGCACCCGCTATATTAGCTAACGATTGTGGGAAATTCATGTGTTTTCAGGAGCCAAAAGGTCGCGCTGAGAACCTTTACAACCCATAACTAAACAGTCACTGTTAAGCATTTTGACAGCTTAGGTGACAGCAAGACTACTATAAAGTCTATCTGCATGAAGGATTTGACAAAATGGAGAAGTCATGGATTAAAATTAGCAGTAATTTTATTTGACAAAGACAATTTCCACTTGTGTAGTAGATCTTTACACTGTGGCTTGTGAGGTAATGTGTCATACTTGCTTGAAAGTTGAAGCATTTGCAGATGTTGGCAAAAACAGCCGGAGAAGAAAAAGGTGTCTAAACGGAAGTCTCAATTTCCTAAAAGCGGGTAAAAAAAACAGTGTTGGAAATTAAAATGTTTATTTTAGTCACTTGACAAATTAAAAGAAAATAAACAGTTGTTCTTTGATGAAACTTTGAAATATGTCGCAGAGAGCAGGAATGTTAACATTTGTTTTTCAGTTGTAAAATTTTGCTAGGCAGAAGTCAGAATATACAACAGACCTTTAATACTTAAAATTAGGCATGCTATGCAATGTAATTGCTTGTTTTTGCGAATTAATTTGATTAATTATTAGGCAGGTGAGTCTCTACGATGTCGTTTTAATACCGTGATAATGTTATGTGCGATCTGGACAAAGGACTATGATGCTGTGGGTGATGGTGATCTCTTTACAGTGGCAAAGTTGTATGTGCACAATGTCCCCTATTATGATAATGTTTTTTGGAGAAAAGTTATCAAATGCATATTGTTAGTTATTTTTAATGTCAGAACAGACCGTTTCAATGTATTTGTTATATCGTATAGGCTATTTGATACCCTACTGTGATGGACTACTGCCTATTCAATTCCTTGATTCAAGTAATGAAATGAAAATCACGCTCAGAACTAATATGCGGGAAAAAAGGCTGTCAGTTCAGCAGATGAAAATTGCTTTGTATGAACAAAAGTGAGCGTAATTACCTATTTTATAGCTTGTGAACAGCGTGGGTACTTCAGAGTTGGTATCTGTATTTTCATGACGGTGTGAGAATTCTGGTGTATTCTGCAAGCTGTTCAGTCTCCAATTGAGGCAGAATTTCTACGTTGGCATTGGACGGTGGCCTGCTTTCTGAATGAATGGCCACTGAGAGTTTTTGTGTGTTTTCTGGCTTTTGTTTTGCACAGGGCCTGTGCATGGCTGTCCCTGATATATATCTATCCGCCTTGTTTGGAACTGCTGCACGAAACCCCCTTTGGCTTTCTCTCTTCCCCAAGCTCTCATAATGGACCCTGTGGTAGAGCTGTCACAGCTGGGGATTAACCCTAGTCCAGGCCTCGATCTGTCCACACCTCCAGCTCTAGTCCTGAGGTTTCCCCGGTCCTGAGGTTTTGACGCCTCATGTTTTATGTGTTCTCAGGCGGCACTTGTCATGACGTCCAGGATCAGAGGTTATTTGGCATTTGTCGCTGTCTGACACTTCAGTGGGTCCCACCCCAGTAATCCAGGCAGAAGGTTAAGGTTAAGTAATAGGTGAAAGCCTGGTACCTATATGTACTCAGAATGTCGAATACAGGGCCTCAGGGAGCATCATTGCAATGTGTAGTATAGTCTGACATCAGAATGGCACGCATGCAGCTAGAATACTCCCTGACTTTCTTGACACCCCCCGCACCAATACAAATGACTTGAATTGCACCTATCTCACTTACCGCTGTTCGGGAAATTAATGGCCGCGCAG
>JAOVYW010002366.1:0-15166 GCA_025775045.1 Hiodon tergisus
TGGCGACTTTTACGCACTATGCGCCTCAGCACTCGCCGACCCCGCTCTGTAACTTTACGTGGTCTGCCACTTCGTGGCTGAGTTGCTGCGGTTCCTAAACGCTTCCACTTTGCAATAATACCACTTACAGTTGATCGTGGAATATCTTGGAGGGAAAAAATTTCACAAACTGACTTGTTGCAACGGTGGCATCCTATCACAGTACCACGCTTGAATTCAGTGAGCTTTTTAGAACGACCCATTCTTTCACAAATGTTTGTAAAGGCAGATTTCATGGCTAGGTGCTTGATTTTATACACCTGTGACAATGGGACTGAATGAAACAATGATCTGAATTCAATGATTAAGAGGTGTTCCTTTTAAGAAGCTAGTGGAGCTGCACCAGACAATTTTTCGATTGTCATGAGTTAAGGCACTCATTGTTCCCTGAGTCGCTGTGAATTTTTGAACATAAGACTGATGTATAAAAATATTAAAACTGGAGATGCGGTGAGACCAACCCACTTTTCCCATAAGTCAGCGTATTTCAGTCTAAGGGGCATGTGTCAGATCAGTGAGGGTGACCTCTTGCTCGACCGAATAACTCCATGTGCACTTTCGCTAGGTTCTCTCTCTCTCTCTCTCTCTCTCTCTCTCTCTCTCTCTCTCTCTCTCTCTCTCTCTCTCTCTCTCATATGGGTGCACACACGTTCATTCATTCTCCTGCTACTCCCCCTTCCTCTGGCAGTTTCCAAGCCATTTCTTCTTGGATTGGAGTAAAAGTAGGAGGAGCCCCGACAGCTCTGCTCACCACTCTCTGTCACAAACTGTCTGGTGGAGCAGAGCCTTTGCACTCCTGAAGCAAACCTGACCAAGGGAAGGTTATTTTCTGATTGTTTTTGCAATTTTTTATTTAATTTTAGTATCAACTTCTTAAGTCATTATAAAAGAAAACAAGACAGGAACTGGCAGCCAGAAAAGAAGAAGACTGTCACTGTATTTTTCATTAAAACAGTGTGGCTACTGTAAGGCCGTTGGGTCTCCTGTCCTAAAAAAGCAATGGTAGCTGGAATGGTGATGCCCCTGGAGCGGCTGAGAGCAATTTATGAGCTGATGTTTCGAGACAGTGTCATGGTGGCTAAGAAGGACAAGTGCCCCTAAAGTAAGCATCCTGAGATTCAGGGCGTCACCAATCTGCAAGTAATCAAGGCCATGGACTCTCTAATGTCCAGAGGCTATGTCAAGGATACTTTTGTCTGGAGGCATCTCTACTGGTACCTCAGCAATGATGGCATTATGTACCTGCGTGACTATCTCCTGCTGCCCCCAGAGATTGTCCCGTCGTCCTTGCAGAGAGTGCATCGGCCACCATCCACCTTGGGCCTCATACGCAATACACTGGATGCTCAAATTCTAGAAATTGCTGACTTCATATGCCCATAAATTACTCCTGAAGGTTGACGTTGAGAACCAGGAAGCACCGATAGACCGACAGGAAAGATGGACATGGTAAAAGGGACAGCTGAGATAACATTAAATTAAGGAGTATGCAATCTTCTGATCCATTGAAATCCAGGTCACCAAGTGAGACTCAATATCAGCCCATGTTGCAAAATGGAAATGTGTATCACAAAGAAGTGACAAAGGCACCCTTTCTAATTTTAAGGATGTCGACCCTACCACAGCGTCGATAACAAAGGAGAACGTCATCACTGGGGATCAAATGAGGAAAGTGGATGAGGAAAAGTTTAAGTTTCAAAATAAACTTAAACACAGGCTGAAAGTTGAAAAGGTACTGCCTGAATGGGTCACCATGAAGCTGACAGCAGCAATAGCCATGGAGACTATAGTGTTGAAAAAGTTGCCCATTGCCAGTGATGACACTAAGGTTGTCACTCCCGAGGTTTCTGGACCATCTTTGGAAACAAACTTCAATGAGCCCGAATTGGCAGAATCAAAGACAGTTGGCATTCATACAGAAAAAGAAGAGGATGAACCTTAGATACCCTATAAGTTCAATTTGACAGATGAGATACCTAAACCAACCTCCAAATCAACTTCAGCTGAAACACCAGTTGGATTTTTTACAACACTTGGAGCACAGTTTCGTAGCATTTTCTCGGTCATCAAGGAATATATGGTGGTGGCACAGGATGCGCCTACACTGGTAGAAAAAAATATGGCTGCCAGACCAAAACCAGCGACAGTGTCAGCAGCTTCTCTGCCAGGAATAAAGTGGCCTAAGAATGCCTCTCTTGCAGAAATTACACAAGAGGCTTTCCATCCATTTGATGAGGCAGTTGTACCTCCACTGAGATTTGTTCAATTGAACACAGAGGCTGTAGTCTCCATCAAAGAGATTGATGAGGTATTTTAGGAGGACTCAGATGTAAAAGTCACAGAGCTAACATTATCACCAATACTAACGGATGAGACAGCAAGAGGGCAAGACAGCAGGAGGGAATCCTGAAAACTCTTCTAATGAGACAGAGACTTGTGGCCTTGTAGACAAAGTGAAAGCCGTGACAACTGAAGCAAAAACTTACATCAGAGGTCCCAAGACCCAGCTTGAATTCATTAGCCACCAAACTTCTGTTCACATTAAAATTGAAAACCCTGGCTAACAAGAATTGACAGCTCCCAAAGAGCATGATCAAGTGACAAAGCTGGATACAAATACAATTGTTCAATTGCCCCCTGAGAAACACTCTCAACCATTTTCCTCAAGTCACTCATCAGAAAAACATATAGATGTGACAGAAGTTAAGAAAACAAAGGGTGTGGTAGAGGAAGTGACTGAAAATCAACGTAAGTCTACTGAGGTGGTACCTAACTACTACTACTCCAAGGTTAAGGCTGAATTTTGTAAATTTGCCTCCTTGCCAGACTCAAAAGAAAGACTAGTAAAATGGAAGAGCTGGAGGACAGTGCTGCGGAAAGACTCCGGCTGAACTTTAAAGAAGGTTTGAAAGCATTCCAGCTATATTAGTCTCTTTTTGTATTGCATATGTAATGTAAATACTGAGGTTACTGTTTGTATTCATGAGAGGTATTAATTTGGCACAAATTTTCACTAGTTTAATTTTAAATTTCTATGTTTGTGTCACACTGGATGTCCCCTGCTAGGGAAAATATGCTAGTTTTGCAGGCAAGTTTGAGGCACAAGTAGGCTATAAAGCAATAGTTAGCATGTTAGACAATTCTGAAAGATAGTTTTTTTGGGGGGGGGGGGGAGGCATTCTCTTTCATTTCACCCCCCACTGCAATTAGTCTGCATGATAATTCGCCTCCAGGACAGTTGGGCCTGGCAACAATCCTTCCCCGCGAAAATTCACTCCTCTGACAATTAGTCATTGGTTCTCCACATGATATTTATTTCACTTTATATAAAAATTAATAACTTGAGCCATCGTAAGTGAAACCAAAATGTTTTTTTTATTAAAATTTCCAGGAGTAAGCATCAGAATAGTAATTAAAAAAGACTATTAATAAGGCTTTTACACAGCTTATCTTAATTAGAAGGTTTGTTATAATAATGACAATATTTTGGCCTTTCTGAATTTCCAGGACCGATTGTCGTGGGTACTAATCAAGGAAAAGTTGAGGAAAAAAGGAATCAAGAGAAAAAGCTGTCCAGGAAAAGTTGTCGCTGAGCAAATTGACAGGGACAAATTGAAATGCTCCCTGTTTTGGGCCCCTGTTTAAAAGACAGGAAAAGACAGCCAGTTGTGCTGTCTATTTGGGCTGTGGAAGAGCCTGATGAGTTCAAATAAGGAGTGGACAAGCATCATGGCCCCAGTCGAGGGTTCTATGACACCGGTAAGCAGTAATGCATGAGAGCTGCAAATATTTACAAAGGCTTACTTCTCTGTCTCTCCCCTCCTCTTTTGTTTGTGGCAAGATTAGAGAGTGAGTCCAGAGTCACCTCACCGTTGATGAGCTAAAAAGTATGTTTTGTGGGGGTTTTTTAGGCTATTCTGTTTAAATACTACCATTAGCCTGATCGCCTGCTGTGTTTACATGGGGTTACATGTGGGTTAAATTGGCAGGGCTTTATTAGGACATAATAGGAACATAGGCTTATACTGCATTTAAAATGAGCAAAATATCTTTCAAGTCTTTGTTGCCTGTCAGGCTAGAGGATTGGTGACATTTCAAATAGACCACACTACCCCAGTCACTGGCTGGCTGTCGCATCGGGCTTTATTATGTTAAATAGGAACGAGAACATAAAATCTTCTAAATTATATTTGGTCTACATTTAGCAGGTTACTTGGTGGGCTCACAACTGCTACCTACTGAATAATTAAATTTTCTGTCTCCAGTTTTTTTCTGTTAAATCAGTCTAATGGTGGTTGGTTGTTCACATGGTGGAAATTGATTCCCCAGAGCAATGATTCTAAAAGATCAACTTCTGATCGTAGCTTAAAAAACCGAAAAATTTAAAAATGTATATTTTTAGACCTTATTTGATCTGACATATTTATTCGTAATTTTGTTTGATGATTGATTAGTCATTGATTAGAATCTAATCAGTGTTTGAGGGACCATCCCCACCTGCCCTGCCCTGTTTGTTTACAAGTTTGTGTCAGAAAATGATACCTTACTGTTCTGACAGTACAGAATTTGTAATTAATTAATTAGTTAATTATCAGCAATTTAAAAACACAAATATTTCTAATAGAAGGGTTCCTTGTTATAAACTCACTCTCTCTCTCATAAATGACTATGAGAGAGTGATAGTCTTAAGTACGCAAGAATGAGCTGTGTGGTAAGGACAGAGATATTTCATTTTGTGGGTGTGTGATCATTTCCTGAAACTGTTATAAAGATTGCTAATGGCATGTCCTTCATTGAACAGAGCAAAGGTAGTAAATTATATATAATAGAATTAGTCAGAACATTGAATTATACCAGATTATGACTTATAATGAAATTAGTGCAGAAAGTTGCGGAAACCTTTATATGTTTCATAAAAATAAATTGCTTCTACTCTGGCTTTTAGTACAATGGCTTATAAGACTTATATTTTGTTCTTTTTTTGATCGGGGACTTCTTGAGAAATGTATTTAATAAACAACTGTTATTTATTAATTTTCCAATCAAAGGGACATTTTTGATCTGTAAATGCTCTCAACAGTTATGTACACCATACAGAAGGCATGGTGATTCCGAACAGAATATTCTATTGTTCATAGAGCAGAAGACAACAGACAGCCTATTGTGAGGAAAGGCTGGTCACTCAAACTATTCATTTCCTTTCTGTTCTTTTCATCTTTCAAGAAAATAAATAGCACCCTGGTATTTGGATAATTTATCACATGGAGTTCCTAGCCGCAGTGTCAGAAACTGAGCTCTGACCTCTTATTTCCCGCCTGCAAAAAGGCTCTTAGTGTTGTGACCACAAGTTGGGTTGTCATTTTTTTTCTTTCAGTTTTCCTCTCTCTTTTCACTTTTTTAAGCTAATCAACATACAATGTTGGGATGTCATCTGGGCGACATTAACTGTGGGTGTCAGTATTCCATCTGAAAGCGTGCGCTGCAAGGATTGATGGATCTCTGCTGTTGTGTGTGTGTTGGCGGGTATTACGGTAGGTTGGTGCTTGTTTTTTTGGAGGACTGAAACCAGAGTGCTTGGTTGAGGCAGTAGTGAGCATGGGACGTCCTTAAAGGGTTAAAGCTGCAGGAATGCTTTATCAGAGTAGTGTTTACTGTGTCAGCATGTCACCACTCCCATTGGCAACAGGAGTGGTAACCAAGCAGCTGATAGAGTTTTAGTATGCACCAGCTGTTCGATATAATAATAAAAAATTGCTTTAGACAAGATTCAGCATTTCATTGATATACATTTTGGCTGATTAAATCAGTACTGCCTAATATATTTTTACACTTTGTTGTATTTATGCATCTGTGTATAAAATTATAATTACAGTAATGTCCTATGTAAGTATTATTAAGATACCTGACTATAATAATAATAATTTTGCATATAAGTCATGAATGAAGTTATACTAAAAGTTACAGTTAGTATATACTATATGTAGTATATGTATTATGTAAACGACACAGGTACTGTAATAAAGTGGTAGTCAACGAGAACCCTAGTGTAGCTGGGTAGACCAGTGGCTGATGAACTGGATTTCCTATAAGTTTATAGTCTTAAATGATTAAGGGGACTTGGCTGCTGCGCCCTTGAGGAAGGTAATTGACCTGCATTGCTTATGTCAATATTCAGTGGAAAACGCTGAGTTAAGATGGTATGTGCTAAGAAAATATGTACTCAAATATGTCATATAATGTATGGTGAACACTACTTTAAATTTATCCTTCATCCTACTAAAAGGGTGGAGGCATTTGGTCTCATTTGCTTTAAACAGTTAAATATGTAGTCATATTCACACTCCCTCAGCATTTCTATAACATTGTGACTGTCGTGACTGATTTTGTAGATGTTATTGTCAGTGGGATGGTAAGAGAGTGATGAATTGTGGAGTTATTAATTCATAGCTAGACTACAATTCTGTGTGTGTCTCTGTCTGTGTGTGCATGTGTGTGTGTCTGCATCCGTGTGTGTGTATATATGTGTCCATGTGTATATGTGTGCATGTGAGTCCATGTGCCTGTGAGTATGTTTGCATCCACTAGCGTGTGTATGTGTGTGTGTGTGTGTGCATTTTCCAGCTGTGAAAGATACGGGGGTTGGCAGAAGAAGGGAGCAGTGCAAAGGAACATCAGGGGCTGTCTCTTTGCTCAGTTTACCAAATAAAACATGGTCACATGGACGTAGCTGATGACAGCAAATACCCAAATA
Organism: Hiodon tergisus; assembly: GCA_025775045.1. Taxonomy (NCBI): domain Eukaryota; kingdom Metazoa; phylum Chordata; class Actinopteri; order Hiodontiformes; family Hiodontidae; genus Hiodon; species Hiodon tergisus. The sequence continues at coordinate 6,791 of JAOVYW010002366.1, forward strand.
TAGGGACAAGTGCATAGCAGATATCCACAACAACTGTGGACTCTCTTTACTGATGAAATGCCACCTCTAGGTTATTTTTGTAAGCTCTTTAATGACACGCTTGTTCTGAAGAGCTTGCTTTGTGTCCTTAGTGTTATCCAGACGCAAGAAAAAAGGTTGTTGTGAGTAGAGAAGAAGATTCTGTTGATTAGATGTGAAAGATTATTTACTGTGTACTGAAAGCCAGAAAGAAAGTGGAAGGAATGAAAGATGTAAAAGGAAAAATTGTTTAGTGGAAAGTTCAGTAGGAAGAGAGCGTTTTTAGCACAAGGCAAGTTTTGGCATAAGGAAACAATTACTTTGCATAGAGAGAGAGAGAGAGAGAGAGAGAGAGAGAACGAGAGAGAGAGAGAGAGAGAGAGAGAGAGAGAGATATTGGTTACGTCTCTGGTTTGAAGAAAATGTGCGGAAAGAAACAACTAGTCTTATCAGCCTTTGCCCGATAACCCGCATAAGAGTGGTGACAGAGAGGAAGTATAGCAGTTATCTGTGTGCCGTAATCGCCGTGAAGTAGAGGAGGACAAGGGAAAGAAGGAAGGGCCAAGTCCCATACAGACAGGGCTGAGTGTGAGTGCAGAAGGAGGGAGGAAACTCAGAGATATTATAGGTTAGGAACGAACTGAAGCACTGACTTGAACACACCCACATGACTAGTCTTTCAGAAGCTGCACCGATTTGGGAAACAAGAAATAGCAGCTTAAGTATTGAAAAAAGCAGAGGGATTTAGAGAAGAGTTTTAAAAACGAATGCACCACTTTTGTTAGCAGACTAAAAACAAATTGAAAAAATGTCTGAACAGCAGAGAAGCAGGAACTGTTCCACAGATAGTTTGGGAAGAGACAGAGTGTCTTCCAAGGAAGGATATTACCAGGTGATGCTCAAGGCCACGGATGTGAGAAAAGGTATCAGTATGACAAAATTATATAGTTGTATCAGAAAAGAGCTGATATGGCTAGTAATGGAGATTTTCGATTGTTGTTAATGGCTGCTGAAATAAATAAGGAATGCAGTAATTTTGTAATGTGGTTCATTCTCCTTCTTCACTATTTCTTCTTTTTTGTGGTTAAGTTAAACCTGGATGAGTGAAGACCGACTCCAGTTTTCTGCAAACACAGCTGTGTTTTTATTTTATTTTAAAATACCCAGGACGACTGCGCTATCTTTAGTATAACTGGTTTAAATGAAGTCCTACCCAACGCAAACCCTCCCACCCCCCAAACCGCGACATTACCAAGTATATCAGTAATTTGTGCTACCACTTTTTCATCAACACTTTAATTTTTCAGTGACTTTACCTCATCCTATTGGAGACAGCCAATCCTGATCAGTAGAGCACGTCTTGTGTTAACTAACCTTAAAACAACCCTAAAGTGTTATTGCTTGGCAGGTTCCCAATGGACAAAAGGGGAATTTGACTAAATTACGAGTTTATACCAGATTTGTGTGAAAGATATGAAGAAAGTTGGCATTACCGATCAATATAAGTAAAATCAGGAAGCCTCTGAAATAGACTGAGACTGAAAATGTAACTTGTGTGTGTATTATTATATACACATAATAATTCAATAAGTTAGTTTGAGAAGGAAGAACCTGGAGTACCGGGAAGTGAGAGCCGTGCTTCATATTCATATGATGAGGAATAATGCTGATCTCAAATTGAAAGACACATAATGAAAAACATCTTGTAGTGCTGTTTTACATAATCTTCAGTAATAGGGTTATCTGTGGAAGTTTCTCAGACAGCAGCAGAAACGTTGGTGATGAATTGCTTTCTGCTTGAAATGACAGCATCTGTTACAGTAGTATAAATATTTTATAACTACTTATATGTCACTCTTAACTGTTTTTTTCACACTGTTCGGATCTGCTAGGGGAATGCTAAATTGTTAATGTGTTTGCATCTAATTTCTTCAGCTAACCTTAGTGCTCACATTGAAAAGGCGATGACCCTACCAAGTTTAACTAGGAAGTTGTCCTAACTTTGTTGTCTGCACCACAAGAAAATACATTCTGTTTGTCTGAGAGATCACATTGGAAAGCGTCTGGTCCTGGTTTGCAGGATTCGCATGCTCAGCATGTAACTATAACTATAGAGTATATGTCTCATGCTCGAGATAATTTGATCATGAATCTAGTTTGTATCTCGTAGTTCATATGTGGCAGTTTGGCCGGAGAACAGTTGAAATAGAATAACATTAAAGAAAGGCCAGGGGTTAACTCAACTGCTCTTGAATTGCCTAGATCCAAGGTGTCATTGTTTTTTGACTATAGACTGTACAGTAACTAAGACGATGGATCAGCATCTTTATGACTATAACATTCAGGAGCAATGTGATACAGGACTGGACTCTTGGTTGTTTAGGCCAATAATAACCAAAAAGTATTGATAGAGCATCCGGAATGGGATGTCCTAATAGCAGTGGGCCTCTTTTACACCTGGAACACTAGGCGATCTTCACGTCAGATAAGTGACTTTGGTTAACCAAGGAACTAATGAGATGAAGTGAAAACCCAGAAAACCCTTTTGATACTACAGACTGAAATGGCCCATTGTTTTCTACATGCCACATGTTTTACCATAGCCTTTAAGCACTGGGCACAGTTTCTGATCCCTAAAGTCAAAAGAAACTGTGGTTAAGACAAGTGATCAAAGTGGTTAAGACAAAATCAAGCATTATACTAACTGGTTGGCCTGTACCATGTTTGGAGACAGTGACAAGAAAAGTGCAAAGTCACATTTATATTGACGACCTGGATGGTATTGTTTAATAAGTTAATTACAAGTTCAACACTCAATCACTGTGCCACTGATGCACATCATGTGTGTGCGAGTGTGTATGTGTGTGTTTGTATACGTGCTTACTTCTTTGACGTATATAGTAGCTTCGGCAGGCTTCAGTAAAGCAATCAAGTAATTTTACTGAATGGTCATGTTTTTCCTCTTTGTGTCAATTGCAGATGAACGGGACAGAGTACAGAAGAAGACTTTCACAAAGTGGGTTAATAAGCACTTGATGAAGGTAAGTAATATCACCTGTCTCACAGCTTCATGCTTCAATTTCAGCAAATTGCAGGAAACACGGGATCTACTTATAATATTCATGTTTCCACTTAAGTGCACAGCTTCACTTATAATGCACTGTTTCCAGTGCAGTCCTAACTTTCAGAGCAAAGCTTAATCTATACTGCAAAGCTTCTCATTTAAAGTTGAGCCTCCCCATTAGACCAAAGCTTCTCCTTTAAAGACCCTTTTCCCATTTAGAGTACAGCTTCTCCGTTAGGTCTTGGTGTACATCATGCCAGGATCAAAATAAATTGTGAAGACTTTCAGAAAAACTTGTTGATACCTCTCAAAAAGCACTACAAAGCCATTACAGTGGCTTTGTGGCTCCACCAAACTACCGTCAGAGCCATAATTTCCAAATAGAGAATGTTTGGGACAGTAGTGAATATTCCCCAGGAGTAGCCATCCCAAAAAAATTCCTTCAAGAGCAATGCGTACAACCATTTTGTGTCAGATATTTATACAAGAGAATCCACTATTACAAGAGAATACATGCCATCTGTGTGCTGAAAATAATCCAAAACATTTACAATGTCCTCGCCCAGACCTAAACCCCACTGAGATGTCATGGCAGGACTGCATTAAGGAGTGGGTCAAAATAAATTCAGGGCACTGTGAGAGACTAGTCAATAACTATAGGAAGTGTTTGGTTACAGTTATTGTTGCCAAAACTGACCTAACCCGTTATTGAGTATAAGGGGTTGATTTCCTTTTTCACGTGGGGGCACTACTGTCTTAAATAAATTAAATAAGTATAAAGATATTTTGTTATTCAACCCGGGTATCTTTTTATCTAATATTGGGTTTTGGTTGAAGACCTGATAACATTCAGTGTCAAAAATGTAGAAATTCGTTTTTCACTGTAATGTATGCATGTATTTAGCTACAATACAAATTAGGGCAAGAATAACACATAAAAACTTGCCCTAAAAGGGGCATATTTTGTGTGTGGCCCACAGTGCTGCTATGAAGCCAGTCATATTTTGGAGGAGTCTTTTTTGAGAATAACTCTATTGTCTCTATTAATAAAATAGAAAACATAAAACTGCTGCATTTCATGTTATATCTAATTTATTCTGTAAATATGGAATTTACAGAATAACCTATATACTGTGAAATTAATCCATTGTACAAAATTTCATTATGTACCATAAATCTTTTTTTACCACTGTTCCATTTCTGAAAGAATTCTGTCTTCTCACATGCTACAGCTTCAACGAATGCAGTCATTACGAATGTAATATAACTATATAAAACTACTAACAAATGAAGTGCACACATGCTTTCTTGTACCTTTATTTTTTTTGGTTGTGATGTTATTTTAATTAGTTTTTTCTACTCCAGCTATAGGTTTCATATTCTCACCTTTCTATGTAATATACACCGATCAGCCATAACATTATGACTACTGAAAGGTAGAGGTGAATAACACTGATAATCTCGTTATCATGGCACCTGTCAGTTGGTGGGATATATTAGGCAGCAAGTGAACATTTTGTCCTCAAAGTTGATGTGTTAGAAGCAGGAAAAATGGGCAAGTGTAAGGATCTTAGCGACTTTGACAAGGGCCAAATTGTGATGGCTAGATGACTGGGTCAGAGCATCTCCAAAACTGCAGCTCTTGTGGGGTGTTCCCAGTCTGCAGTTGTCAGTACCTATGAAAAGTGATCTAAGGAAGGAAAAGCGGTGAACCAGCGACAGGGTCATAGTCATAGGGCCAAGTCTCACTGAGGCACGTGGGGAGCGAAGGCTGGCCCGTGTGGTCCGATCTGACAGATGAGCTACTGTAGCTCAAATTGCTGAAAAAGTTCATGCTGGTTCTGATAGAAAGGTGTCAGAAAACACAGTGCAGTTTGTTGCGTATGGGGCTACGTAGCCGCAGACCAGTCAGGGTGCCCATGCTGACCCCTGGACTGCGTGAGCATCGCTTACCTGGAGGACACATGGCACCAGGATGCTCTATGGGAAGAAGGCAAGCCGGCGGAGGCAGTGTGATGCTTCGGGGCAAATGTTCTGCTGGGAAACCTTGGGTCCTGCCATTCATGTGAATGTTACTTTGACACAAATCACCTACCTAAGCATTGTTGCAGACCATGTACACCCAAAATCTGCAATCAAAAATCTTTGAATTATAAATTTTCTATATAAAACTATACATCTATATTTTTTTATATTTCAATTTGGCCACTGCCATTATCCACTTTTGGTTGTAACTAGCAATTAATCATTTGTAATAATGAATCACCTGGTGGACAGTGTGAGAGATATTTTTCCCCCTTCGGACAAAATGAACAGGATCCACTGAGTACTGTAAAATGCTGCACCGGGTTTGTGGCCATCGCACCCTTGTTTAGTCAGTGGCAACAGCGGATTCTTTCAGTGTGACTAATGAATGTAATTTGTGTGTAGCCACATGGAGAACAGTTCTGCTGACGTTTTCACTCCTGGCAGTCTTTCATCAAGAGCTTGAGAAGAAAACTTCTATAAACTAATTGAAACTTTCTGACTCTTATTATCAAGCAGACAGTGTCTTGCTTTTAATTGCAACATTATTGCATTTACACCTACTTATTAGAGGACCGAATAACAAAACATAAGAAACTTATTTATTTTTAGATCTGTGGTCCTCATAAGACCTCATGGTCATACAGAAGGGTGGTAGCCACGATTACTCTGTTACAAGAGTTTCTATACTATCAGAGATCTGAGAGTATCTGCTAATTAACATCTCTTCTTTCTTGCTAGGAAATCATCATTGAGACAAATTAGTAGTGGTCGCTGGCATGTTTTAAATGCTAATAATGTGCATACAATCAGCAAATAAATAGCAAATATATTTAGAGGTTATAGTGAATTATCAGAATGTAAAATTGAAGTGTTGAGATGGAAGATGCAATTAATATACTTCTTTAAATAATCCAGCATTATTTGATTCTACTAATGCTGGTGGTATGGAATTATTTTCTATGATGACAATATTCTGAAAACATTTCCAAGCATCAAATGCAATTGTGGAGCAGCTATTTATGTGCTATCTATAGATAGATTGTGTTTTTTCATTATAATGACAGACCCAGTGTAGCCACCACTTCTTTAAAAAAATTTAAGATCAGATTTTTTGCTAAGGTATAATGGGATGCTCAAATAAGCGACTGCTGGCATTCAAAAGAAAAACCATGCTAATTGAAGGAGTTAGGTACATTGTGATTTCTCTGTCATCCTTGCATAGTGCCGAGCAGGGATCTATTTTGGTGTGTTACTTTGCTGCCAACTATTTGCAAGCTATTCTTTGTATAAGGGTATCCTAAAGGTATCGCAGTAACAAGCCTGTAGTTATATTTCCACAAAACGACCTAGTAAGGACAATGGTAATGTTCTGACAATGGCTTAGTATAAAAGGCAGCCGTTGCGCTAAACTGGAAATTGACACTAACAGAGTTTCACAGAGATGATGCACTTCTCTTGTTTATTTCCTGTGGTCTTCCTGAACACACACACACACACTCAAATCTTCAATCAAAACACAAACTATATGCACATGACTGATTTATTTATAAATACGTAAAATCAACGATTTGCTGTTTCTTCAAAAGACATTTCTCATGGCAAAAATGATTCCACAATTATTGTGGTAATTCTGACAAAGATTTTTTCTATATACGAATATATCTTAACTGTTTTATTTATTTTTATTTCAATAAAATAAAAAAACTGAAATTTTTTAAAGGCATTTTAATGTTGAAAATGCACAGACATGTATATACCTGTGAATCTAATATATTTAAGATGTGGAATTATTTCTCTCATGAAATACCAGAAATGTCATACATTTCTGTGTAGATTTTATAGCATTTTTTAAAAGCTGAAAGTCTTTGTTTTTACATTTAAAATAATAAATCACCTGTGTGCACATAGTTTGTCACTGTAAGCACTATAGATTTACATGTTGCAAGATAGAAAATCATTTTAGGATGTTTGCCTCTCTATTTAGCTAGAATGTGATTGATAAGTGGAACAAAAAATTTAGACTACAATTCTACATTCTAGGCTACAATATTTCTTATCAATCTAGTGCATTAAGAACATGTCTACTGTTTATAAATTGAACAGAACTGAAAGGGGGTCATATAAACATTGCCACATTTTTGTACAGGCAACATGCCCTAAATCATTTGTGTAAGTGATACTTTTCCTTTTCACACCCATTTTGTGTCACATTCTGTGCAGTAGGTAAGGTTACTCCTGCTCAGAAAGGACAGCAAAAAAAGGAAAAAGCAATCAGGCACAAAAGAGCTTTCAGTAAGAGACAGAATACTGGGCCTAACATATGGGGTTTACCCTGAAAAAAACTATCAGACAAATACAATTATAGACAAGCATTTAATTATTATCCAGTAAGTTTAATTCTCTAAATTTCTATTATAAAGCAGGCTGTTTGTTGCTCTGTGCAGAACACTTTCTCCAGTACAAACCTAATTTTATCTTGTCTATAAAGATGCAGTCAGTCATTAGCCTCCTCGCCTCCCAGTATTTTTCGTGTGTGCGAATCACAGTCACTGACATCTGGGTTTGCTTTGCTCTCCTAAAGTTCCAGTTTCCGTTCTGGGCACTGTTCCAGTGGCCAGACGTACAGTAGCATTTCTGTCCTTCAGATGCCTCTGTTTCTTTGCTTTTCCAGGGAGCTGACAGACACATTTTAAAGCATTCATCATTGAGTATGTATGATTGTATCTGCTACAATCCGTGATCAACTCACTCAAGACCACATAAATACAATCGTTGTTTTTGAAAAAGGGGATGAACAGCTAACCACTGTTAGACAAGTATAATTTGGCTTACTATATTTAGCTTATTGGAAGCATTATGTATGTGTGTCTGTGGAAGATCTGGCATGGACCATTAATAAACTAAAAATAAGACACATGGTAGGGAGGGACTGGTAAACAAAAGTGCTAATTCCAGCATTGTTTTGTTCTAGGTCTCAGTTTTTGATGGGAGAGAGTTCAGAGAGTATTTGACTGGAGTGTTGAAGAAAATTTCTAAATTTTAATCCATTAGGTACATTCTACAGGCTCTACAATGGATCACATCTGAAGAAACTAGTTGTGGTTTATCACCAATCCATCCATATGTGTAATGTGTATACATATACATATGAGTAACAAATTAAAGGAAAAACCCACACTGAGGGGGTCTATGTAGATAGATAGATAGATAGATAGATAGATAGATAGATAGATAGATAGATAGATAGATAGATAGATAGATAGATA